>MJUU01038711.1:20198-34066 GCA_002080025.1 Modiolus philippinarum | reverse complement strand
GCAGGTGACTTTTGTCCTTGACCTCAATTTCGGGTCTAGTGGCCATGTTAAGTTTTTCTGCTTAAGTCCATTTCTCAATAACTAGAAGTGGTAGGTTGATAATATTTGGTATGTAGGTTGGTCTTGGGTAGTACATGTCAGTCTGGCAGGTGACTTTTGTCCTTGACCTCAATTTCGGGTCTAGTGGCCATGTTAAGTTTTTCTGCTTAAGTCCATTTCTCAATAACTAGAAGTGGTAGGTTGATAATATTTGGTATGTAGGTTGGTCTTGGGTAGTACATGTCAGTCTGGCAGGTGACTTTTGTCCTTGACCTCAATTTCACAGTCTAGTGAGCACTCTTCTGATTAGTTCACTTAGATTTCACATCTATTTAGAGTCCAGCAGGGACAGGCGAGACATCCTTTAGGGTCATCACTTGTTATACAACTAGATGTCATTTGACTGATAGTTATGTACAAACTACTTTAGACATGATTATTTTCCTATTTAAATAGGAATTCCTATCATTTTAATACAGAAAATAAATTCAAAAGTTGTTCAGTTATGTAGCACCAGCAAGAAAATGATGTTTTCACAGGGCTAACCCCCCATTTCCTATTTTTACCTGTGTCACCAACGGTGACCGTAGGTTTAGGAGCCGCTCGACTCCGTCGGTCCGTCCGTCCGTCCATCTGTCCATCCGTCCGTCCGTCATTCTTTGGGGGTACCAAGTTTGTGTAATCTGAAACTCACACACCTTTAACCCGATACTTTTGAAACTTTGCACAGTTGTTCTGGACACATTGAAGATGTGCTCCTTCTCTTTTGTTGAGATTTGGAAAAAAAATTGTGGAATTTATTCCTTGTTGAACTTAGACATTTTGTCATCAAATATTAACATTATGGTACTGTGTTTGTGTAATCTGAAACTCTGACACCTTATACCTGATGCTTTTGAAACTTTGCACAGTTGTTTTGAACACATTGAAGATGTGCACCTACCCTTTTGATGAGATTTGGATAAAAATTGTCGAAATTTATCCATTGTTGAACTTGGTCATGTTTCATTAAATTGATTAAATTGTAACATTACAGTACTGAGTTTGTGTAATCTGAAACTCTGACTCCTTATACCTGGTGCTTTTGAAACTTTACACAGTCGTTCTTGACACATTGAAGATGTGCACCTCCCTTTTCGGGCAGATTTGAAAAAAAAATGTCGAATTTATGCATTGTTGAACTTAGTCATTTTTCAGCATATTTTAACATTACAGTGTCTGGTTTGTGTAATCTGAAAGATTAACATCTCTGACTAAATACCTTTGGAAGTTTTTACTGTTGTTTGAACACATTGGTGATGTGAACCTCCCCTTTAGGCCAGTTTTGATGTAAAAAAATGTCAAATTTATCTATTATTGAACTTGTACTTTATTCTATCATATTATATCATCATGGTACTCAATTTTTTGTCCAGAGACGTTGCAGAATTTTGAACGCATTGACTATGGGCAGCTATTCTTGAATTTTTGCATTGCTTTCATATATTTTCTCATAAAGATTCAAAGTATGTGTTTATTTGAAACTCAGGTATGGTTTTCACCTTTGCTGAAGTGATATGGACTATTTTCCGACCTGCCGTTGGGTGTGGGGTTTTCTCACCGTTCATTGAAGATCTTATGGTGGCTTTGAGTTGTTATTACTCCCCTTTGGGTCGTTGTCTCTTTCACACATTCCCTGTTTCCCTTCTTTTTTATGCCCCCGCCGCTAGGCGGTCGGGGGCATTAAGGTTTACCCTGATCCGTACGTACGTACGCACGTCTGTATGTCCTCCGTACGTCCATCTTTTTTGTTTCCGGATGAAAACTTGAGTATCCTGCATCGGATCAAAACCAAACATGGTCACATGCTTACTTATCACCCAAAACATAACCCTATGGATTTCCAGGTTGATACCCCCAAGGTCAAGGTCACAGTTGCTAAAAATAGACTAAAATTTCAATAAAATTTTGGTTTCTGGATGATAACTTAGTTTACTACATAGGATCAAAACCAAACTTGGTCACATGCTTGCTTATCACCCAAAATTTAACCCTATCGATTTCCGGGTTGTTACCCCAAGATGAAGGTCACAGTTGCTAAAAATAGACTAAAATTTCAATAAAATTTTGGTTTCCGGATGATAACTTGAGTATCTTGCATCGGATCAAAACCAAACTTGGTCACATGCTTGCTTATCACCCAATACAGAACCCTATTTATTTTCGGGTTGCTACCTCAAGGTCAAAACCACAGTTGCTAAAAATAGACTAAAATTTCAATAAAATTTTGGTTTCCAGATGATAACTTGAGTATACTACATTGGATCAAAACCAAACTTGGTCACATGCTTACTTATCAACGCAGACAGAACCCTATCGATTTCTGGGTTGGTACCCCCAAGGTCAAGGTCACAGTTGCTAAAAATAGACTAAAATTTCAATAAAATTTGGGTTTCTGGATGATAACTTGAGTATACTTCATCGGATCAAAACCAAACTTGGTCACATGCTTGCTTATCACCCAATACAAAAGCCTATTGATTTCCGGGATGGTACCACCAAGGTCAAGGTCACAGTTGCTAAAACTAGACAAAAATTTCAATAAAATTTTGGTTTCTGAACGATTACTTGAGTATTCTGCATCTGATCAAATCATAACTTGGTCACTTGCTTACTTATCACAATAGATATAATCCCATAGATTTTAGCGTGGATACCCCCGAGGTCAAGGTCACAGTTGCTAAAAATAGATTAGTATTACATATAAGACTGTTTCTCAGATTATTTGTTGGAACTACACATTATATCAAAATCAAACAAGTTCCTGTGCTTATTTATCACAGGAGAAAGATCCTTTTTTATAATTATTTGATATATATATTGTACATAGTTATGCCTTTTATAATTTGAGGGTTTCGATTGCAAGGAGGCGGGGGCATCCGTGTCCCATGGACACATTCTTCCATTTTTCTATTTTCATTCTATGCTTTGTTCAACTTTGTACATTTAGTTTTTGTTTTTTTATGCCCCACCCACGAATGTGGAAGGGGCATATATACCCTTGTCCGTCCTTCCATCTGTCCTTCCATACGTCCGTACGTCAGGTTAAGTTTTGCCTTAAAGTCCATTTCCCAGAAACTGTAAGAGGTAGAACAATGATAATAGGTCAGTAGGTAGATCTTTGATAGTACTACATAGTTCACTAGGTAGTTTGACTCTTTGACCTATATTTCATGCTTGAGTGACTGTGGTTCAGTTTTATGTTTAAGTCAATTTCTCAACAACTAAACTGCTAACATTATAGGACAATGATATATCATCAAATTAATTGCCTTGATGAGTAATACCCAAATCATTGACAATTAGGTAGCTTTGACCTATATTTTACGCTTCAGTGACATTGGTTAAGTTTTGCGTTAAGAGTCCATTTCTCAAGAACTATACATAATAGGAAAATGATATTTCATCAAATCAATTGCCTTGATGAGTACTACCAAAATAAGTGACAATAAGGTGGCTTTGACCTACATTTTACGCTTCAGTGACTTTGGTTAAGTTTTGCGTTTAAGTCCATTTCTCAACAACTACACATTTTAGGACAATGATATTTCATCATTGCCTTGATGAGTACTGCTTAAATTAATGACAATTAAGTGGCTTTGACCTACATTTTAATATGAGGTTTTCCTTTGCGATAATTTTTTTGGCGGGGCATGCTTGTCTCACAGACACATTCTCTAGTTTCTTCCTTTTTGTCTATTACAGTAATAGGGTTGAACTTAATATAATCTCAATTATAACTTGCATTTGAAGAATTTTTGGTAATAAGGTAAATGAATACTTGGTTGAATTGGTAAACCTATACATGACATTCTGTTAGATTGAAAAAAAAAAAAACTTTCCAAGTTGAACATGAGTGACGGTGACGCAGGTCCAGACATGTAATTGGTCTTGTTTAGGCAGTATTTACTATTATTTCATATTTATACAAAATGATGTCTGCTACTTGGATTTCGATTTTTAGTTCACCTCAACGAAGTTGAGCAGGACTATTGGAGTACCCCCAGCGTCCGTGTCCGCATTTAGGTATATATCTTGGTAACTATAAAGGGTAGGATCATCAAACATCGTATACAGATGCATCTTGGACTATCTCACAGCCTCCAAGAAAATTAGGTCTGTTTGACCTATATTTTCCACTTGAATGACTTACATTCAAGTTTACGTCCGAGTTCAGATCTCAGTCACTATACATGTTTGGATCATGTAACCTTGTATATGCATGCATCTCTGATAATAGGTCAGCATCCAGTCAAAATAAGGTCACTTTGACCTATATTTTCCGCTTGAATGACTTACATTCAAGTTAACATCTGAGTTCAGATCTCAGTCACTATACATGGTAGGATCATGTAACCTTGCATATGCATGCATCTCTGATGGTAGGTCAGCATCCAGGCAAAATTAGGTCACTTTGACCTATATTTTCCGCTTGAACGAATTACATTCAAGTTTACGTCAGAGTTCAGATCTCAGTCACTATACATGGTGGGATCATGTTACCTTTCATATGCATGCATCTCTGACGGAAAGTCAGCATCCAGACAAAATTAGGTCACTTTGATCTATGTTTTCTGCTTGATTGACTTGCATCAAAATTTACTGAAGAGTTCAGATCTCAGTCACTGTACATGTTAGGATAATGTAAACTTGCATATGCATGCATCTCTCACAATGTGCCATAACGAGGCGAACTTTGTAATCATTGATTACCTATGTTTGATAATGCAGGAGTATCCAATATGTGGGGGCATGGGGTATGTGAGCTTTTAACTTTTTTTTACACTTTTAGTGATGATAAAAATTGCCATTTTAGTGTTAATGTCACAAAATTTAATTGGATCTGTTATTATGTTATCTTTTTTGTGTTATTTATATGTTAGAAGTTCTTGCCATTTTGACTAGTCATTTCTGTTGGTTTTACTTTTGTTTACATTGTAGTTTCTTTTTACAGAATTATTTCACGTTTTAATTTATGTTTTTTTTAAGGTCAGAGAGGTCTGGTGATACATTATCTAATTCCCAAGACACATTTTCTGCTGATAAGAGTCCTACTAGTGCTAGTATGTGTGGACAACAAGATGATTCAGGAGATGAACATGAACCAGTAGATACCAATGATAAAGAATACTATGAGAGGCTAATGGTATGTTGTTATAATATATAGTTATTATTCTATCCATGAGGACAATAACAGGTTTATATGGTTCTTAGTGGCACAATTATTTTCTTGTGAGAAGCGAAATTATTTATGTCAAAGGAGATTAAAAACTTGCTTTTGTTTAGATTACCAATGTTTATTTCAATGAATAAGAACAGCAACAATCAATCAATTTATGTGGAAAATAAGATTTCTGCCCTATTCATTAATATAACATTTTTGACAAATTGAATGAGAGCATGGACTTTTAATCATGGACATTAATATTCTTGGTTTTCATAGAAATTACTCTTTTGTGGGCATTTAAATTGGTGGTTTCGAAATCTATGCTTAAAATTTTATGGAAAAATTGCATTTTTGGGGAACTTAATTTCTTAGTTTTAGCGAACCTCGAAATCCACGAAAATTGGAACCCCCACGAACAATAGTACTTTCACAGTATTTTTTATTGCATTAAAATTCCAATGGGAAACAGTTTGAGTTCCAGATATGATATCGGTGTAAAGATACATCTTTTTGGATAACAATACAAATTGCAATATTCTACTTGCATTACGAAAGGTATAGTGATACATTCTATAATTATTTGGTCCCTCCAACTCTGCTGCCATTACAAATGAGTTTGCTTACAAAATCGCAAAAAACACAGGAAAAAAAATTATATGATTAAATTTAAAGATTTATTCTAAAAACTTACATATTTTTATCGTACAAATCTAAAATTGTCACCAAAATGGCTGACAAAGTTTTATTTATTCCACATGTAAAATAAGAGGTCTATCGTTTGTATCATAAAGGGCCTTCCCAATATTGTGAACCTAATCGTCATCCAAAATACTACAATTTTGGTACATACAGTGTTTCCCATGTAAATATTATAAACCAATGCAGTAAATTTAAGCCTAGATGGATGTTTTTAACCCTAGGTACAATTAGAGGATAAATGATTGCTACATATTTATTTGCCACCATTACTTTGATAATAATCCTTCCAACATTTTTGGACAAATTTCAATGTACAATAGAGTTCATATATAACGAATTCCATGGGACTCTCAATCTTATTTCGTTACGAGCATCGTTCGTTATAAGAGAAACCATATAGAAATACAAACTTCCAAAAAAATCATATTCTAAATTCATTTGTGTAAATGCCAATGTGAAAAATAATTTCTGTATTATGTTTTTAAGACAAAGTTTGGAAGTGTCAGTTGCAATTAACCATTGAATTATGTGATTGTTTGCGCATACTGTAAGACAGATATATACTTTGTTTGTTCATCAGTCTTTCTTCGTTATATCTGGAAAATTTTGAGTAATTAAGACCCTGTTTCAGTTTAAAATACGTTATAAGCTTGATTTCATGATAAGAAATTTATAAGAAGTCTTCAAAAATGCGTTGTTATAATATCATTGGAACCAGGCATTTTTCTTGACTCGTTATAAGCATGATTTTATTATAAACCTGTTCTTTATAAACGAACTGTACTGTAGTTACTATTTAATGTTTCTAAGGTTTAGACCAATAAAATCTTAAGTTCATTGTAAGATAAATGAGAAAGGATATCAGAATACTGTTAATAAGTATGTAAAATTATTGAGGAAAAAAATCAATGTAACAGTACAATTGAATTTGGATTTCAGAATAATATACAGTTCCTTTTAAGCCAGCAAAGTGCAGAATCTGGTATGCCAGGGGAGATTACTGATACTTTACAGAATGATACATTACAACAGAGTATTGTTTTAGGCCAATATATAAATTCTATCCAACAAAGGTATGTTAAATCTCGGGTCACTGTTTCTGTTTCAGTCATCAATTAATCATTTAAAAGTAGACTTCATTTTAGCATTGTATTGAAACAATTTTATAGAACTGTACATACACATATATTAGAAAACTTGTTTAGTTTAATTAGGTAATATGTAAATAAATTTCCAAATCAATACCAAAGCAACAACCATAAATCATAAATGAACAAAAATTCTTGCTTAAAATGGAGAGAACAAAACAAACTATGATTATTCTCAAGCCTTCCAGGAAAGCTGAAAAAGGCAAGTCTTAGGTATGGTGATTCTGGACGAGGTGGCAGCAGCGTTCACAATTATTTAAGTTTTATCCATCGTCTGTTTTACAACAAACCCTCATGGTAGCCTATTGATATTTGGTATGCAGCTGTATACAAATCAGTACACATCGAGTTCCGGGAGCATTTTATGTGTATGCCCCTCTCAGTCACGCTCCACTGACTGAAATTTTACACTGTTTATCATATTTTTAAGTTAAATTTTGCATCTTTTCAATATAACAGTTGACTAGATTTCGATCAATTTTAATTTTATAATTGGATAATAATGGGTTGGATCTCTGTCTTGTTGTCATATGCTCTTAATGGTTTTTTTTCTAAGCTTGTTTGTACAAAAAAATAAAGCCTGTAAATGGTTTTCAAAATTTCATACTTTTCCAACATGAGTCTTAAACTGTTGAAATAATAGAGCTGAAATATTTCTCAGAATGGTGTGAGCAACCATTTAACCATTGGAATATCACCTGTACTAATTTCCTTAGTATATAATGCTTAAACATAACATGACCATCCACTAAAATGTAGGTTAAACCTATGTAAAGTGTCCTTTAATACAAATCCCTATTTTAATATGTTATTTCTTATTTTCTACAGATCTGCAGGTGCTAGTCATAATCCATTAGAGACTACATTTATACCAAAAATAAACTACATGTCCATGATGTTTGATTCCGACTCAGATTCCTCTATGGAAATAAATGCTATGGCAATGAAATATCTAAAAGATGAACAACTCACACAGATGACAAAACTACAGTCAAAAGCTAAACGTACGGGAAACAATGCCCATCAGCGGGTCACTATGCTACGCCATATTCTATCTGATGACAAAGAAGCAACTCCAAATGTAACCACTGTCGGAATGTCTCCTAATGATATGACATTTGCAACAAGAAAATACATGGAAAAACACGGATTAATAAATACAGAATCCAGGAATACTACAGCAGATAGTACGGGGAGCGATAATTATCAGTTACGACTTAATTATAGTACTATGTCATGTCGTTCTGAATCACCAGTACAAATTACAAAGGATATAATTAATAGTACAGATAACCAGAGAATGCGGTTGGGAAATGATAGTTACAAAACTCCTACCAGACAGACTGTAGGCAGTAGATTGACAGGTAGTCCATTTGTAAATAGTCAAAATACAACAAATACACTGCCAAACAGTCACGACAGAACTTGTAGTCCGCCATTAGATAGTCGAAATGTTACTAATAAAATAAAAAGTCCAAACATTCATAGTCAAACAAATAGTCCATTTGTAAATAGTCAGACAAACAGTCCTTATGTAAATAGCCAAACAAAAAGTCCCTTTGTGAACAGTCATATCAAAAGTCCATCTGTGAACAATCAGATGAAAAATCCATCTGTGAACAGTCATAACATATCCAATAAACAAGGAAGAGGTAATTATAATTTTACACCATCACCAGTGTTACAGTCGGCACCACAACAGCAAGTGATTAGAGAGAAACCAGAAGTGCTTGAACAGAACTATAGAGACAGAACAGAAGAAAATTACAAACATTTATTCCAAGACGAGGATGATAAGATATTAGATATAACACGGTTACGAATGCTACCGAAACTTTTATAATACCCAGCAAAATTATTTTTTTCTCTGATTTTAAAAAAGGGCAAGTTTTAAAATTTTGTTTTTATTTATTTTTAAATTTTTTGTCTGTGATAAATGATATTCCTTGTTCTGTCAATAGAGCATCTGTATATTTGTGAAAAGCACTTGTTGTGTACAAATCTAGCACATGGGTTTATAAAACCTCGTCAATATGTTGTCTTGACTGTGATATTAAAATGGAGATTATGATCTCGTAAATTCAATTTTATTCCTTTTACACCATATATGTTATGTTACCTCTATGAGGGAAGGAACATTTAACAAGGTGGCAGTTTTAATTTCCAAATTAAAAAAAGTACATTTATTTTGACCAAAGACAATTACTCTTTATAAACATGAAATAAAAGGTATAGTTGCTAATTGTCTTCAAAGAATGGAAAAGTTAGGTTGTCTAGTGGATGTCAAAAATTAATTTCATAAAATTTAGATATTTGAACTTAGACCAAATTTCTCTTTTTAATTTTGACTTTTCTGATTATTTCTGCTTTTTTTTTTAAATTCAAGTTTTTGACTTGTTAAAATGATTTAAAAAAAAACGAACAAATGCTTAATTCCCTGCCTCATTGAATATTGAAAAATGGCATGAAAATTTAGAAATATATTTGCATGACTTTTTTTTTAAACTAATGCTTTATTATGAGATAGCCAAAAGACAATTTATTCAATAGTTCTTCGGTACAGAGAACTATCAGTGTTATATTTTGAGATAAGTGTGGGTCACTCTTTCTGTTTTTTTTATGATTTTTTTTGGGACAAATAAAGTAGTTGAATATGAATCACTGTTATATTTAGAATACATATGATATTTTAGTTGCAGCAGATATAAAAGGGTACTAGTTATAATAGATTAAGTAGATAGTCGTTAGGAGATACTACGTGTGGGTACTGTATAGAACAAACTAGATTTATGTAATTTTATAGGAGCATGTATTAATGCATCATTAATGTTTTATTATAAAGACAATTTCAAACTCATAATATTTTTTTGAATTGAATCTGCAGAGTTAAATATAGAAGATTTTATCCCTTTCCCCAAAAGTTCCTGGTTTATTGGGATTATCCACTAGGTTTTATTTTTTCCTGCCAAAACAGAATTAGGCAAGAGTTATTGTTCTATGCACTATTTCCCGTTTAAAGGAGATAAGATGACAGTTTGAATGTTAAAAATATGGTGGAAATTGCTCAAATATTGAGTATTGAAATTTATAGTTTGAGAATAAATAATGGAAATCTCATTCAAAGATCTTCTATTGTGATACGTTTTGTTCAGTTGGAACCAAACCTGGTCATGGTAGTCCTTAGATGGTTCCCTCTCAAAATATTGAGGGGCATGTCCATATTGTATCCATGATGGCTGCTAATGCCGTGTATAGTTAAATGTTGGACCCTAAGGTCACAAACTATATGGCCAGTATGAACCAAACTTGTTCACAAACTGTATGGCCAGTATGAACCAAACTTGTTCACAAACTATATGGCCAGTATGAACCAAAGTTGTTCACAAACTATATGGCCAGTATGAACCAAACTTGTTCACAATAGTCCTTTGGTTTCTGCTTTGAGCTGTCGAAGAATTTGTTATTTCAAGACGTAGAATTTTATATGCTGACTACAATCTATTTTACTTGCAGAAATTGAGTTTTGTTTCAATCATGGATTCTTTAGAATGATTTGTAAGAAAATAATACCCAAATAAATCTTTCATACATAAAATAACATTTTGAGTTTAATTATAAAATTTTCATTGAAGTCGGTCAATATGTGGCCTCACAAACTTTTTGATGAATTTTTAGGAAAAAATTTAAGCACAGAAATATTTTTGACCACATACTGTGCATTTTTTTATTTAATAGATTTATATAAACATGAAAAATCTGTAAAAAAGCTCTCAATATTTTGCTGAGATCTCTCTTGAACAAAGAAATGAAATAGCTCCAGAAATGCACTATTTAGGTAAAAATGTGTTTTAAATCAATAAGTCTTGTTGATGTAAAAATAAGATACCTTTGGCATGTCAAATTTTATTCTTTTGTCTATCAGTAGGTTCCATTCCTAAGATATGATTATTTTAAACTAAAATGCATCTTTTTTTTCAATTGTTAAAGTATAAGAATGAATAAGCTCCCCTATACACAAATACTGAAAAAAATACTGTAAAATTCTGTTTTAGTCAATCCTATTCAGTTTCCCTCTTTTTCCCTGATTTTGCCTTGTCTCTGGACTTTGATTTATGTAGTCTTGTGCTTTGTTCCTTCGGTAATCTACTGCCGTTGTTTCATTACATTTTAACATGCTGATTAGGTAAAATACAGCAGTTATTTTGGATATATTTCAGCCTAATTTAAACCATAACCAGTTCCCCTTCCCCCTATAAATTTCCTGTCATTTCCATTACAAAATTGTAGTCCATTTGTTGGTCTTGACACTGTTTTGAAGTTAAATTAAAAAAGATATTCATTAACTTGTACCGAGTTCCAAAAATAAATTAGAAGAAATAAACCAAATTATTTGATAAAATAAAGTGTTACGCAATGGCTATGAAGTGACAAGAAAATTAGAAATATGTACCGGTAGGTGTGGTAGATGAAAATATGTCGAAAACAAAATTAATAATAAAACACCGTAAAAGGTTAAAAAGTAATAAAGATAGGCCAAATGTTTCGGTCAATAAGACCTTCATCAGTGATAGACAGGGACAAGGAAAGTAAAGAAGATAACATGTCCAACACAAATGGCTGATAAAACTACTCGGTAAATTTCATGCATGACTAAATTGAAAACACATTAAATTACTTAAGTAGTGCAAAAGAAAAAAAAATCTGCTTTAAATTAAAGAAAAATATTTTTCTCGTTTTCATGCTAAGACATTTCATTGGTATTGCGAAAAAGATTTTAAAAATGAAACAGCTCATAAAGATTCGGGCCATGTGAGCTATTGCCATCACTATGCGTCCGTCGTCTGTCGGTCAACAATTTCAAAAATCTTCTCCTCTGAAACCGCTGGGCCAAATGAAACCAAACTTGGCCTGAATCATCACCAGGGTATGGCTTCTCAAAGTTATGTTCGACTAGTTGGCCGGTCAAAAAACATGTCCGCCATTGCTAAAAATAGAACATAGGGGTAAATTGCAGTTTTTGGCTAATAACTCGAAAACCGTTACAGATATCAAAATTCTGACACATGGAGTAAAAATGATCAGCATGATGAGATCTACCCACTGTGCAATTTTGAAGAAAATCTGAAAACCCATCCCGGAGTTATAGCCCTTTTTCCGTTATTTTTTATTTCAAAAAGTGTAACAGATAGCGGTCAAGTGTAAATTGCAAAAATGTTCAGCATATCAAGATCTACTTGCCCTGAAATTTTGAAAAAAATCCATAAACCGTTGTAGGAGTTATTGCCCTTTTTTCACCGAATTTTTTAAAATTTTCGTATTTTTCAGCTATTATTTCCAAAACTATAGAAGATGAAGGTTTAGTGTAAAATGATGAAATGTTTGCCTTGCTGTAGCGACTTCAAAACTGATGTTGAAATTTGTTCCTTGACCGCCATTTTCAAAATGGCCGCCAAAAAAGGCGGGAAAATTCAACATTGTCCAATTTCAATGACATTTGGTTTCCAAATAGGTCTTGATGTCGCAACTTCAAAACTGCTGTTAAAGATTGTTCGTTGATTGCCATTTGTAAATTGGCCGCCAAAAAAGGGGGGAAAATTCAACATTGTTCGATTTCAATGAAATTTGGTTTCCAAATAGATATCAATATTGAGACTTCAAAACCAGTGTTGAAAATTGTTCGTTGACTGGCATTTTCAAAATGGCCCCCAAAAAAGGCGGGAAAATTCAACATTGTCTGATTTCAATGACATTTGGTTTCCAAATAGGTCTTGATGTCGCAACTTCAAAACTGATGTTAAAAATTGTTCGTTGACCGCCATTTTTAAAATGGCCACCAAAAAAATTGGGAAAATTCAACATTGTCCGATTTCAATGAAATTTCCAAATAGATATTGATGTTGCGACTTCAAAACCAATGCTGAAAATTGTTTGTTGACTGACATTTACAAAATGACGTCTCGACTTCAAAACTGGTGTCAAAAGTGGTCCTTAGCAAGAACCTTTTTTGTCAAAAAAAAGCCCAACAAAGAAATATAGTAAAAGATGATCAGACTTTAAAAAAAGTTCAAGATATTGGAGGTGTTCGAGCTACAAAAGTTTGAGAAACTGAAGATCAACTGTATAACTTACAATGTTTCCTTGATTAAGGCAACTGAAAGCCAGGTGAGCAATACAGGCTCCTGGGAGCCTCTGGTTTCATTTATTGAATCGAATAATGGCATGGGTTTATGCATGACTGATAAACTTTTTTCATATGAATGAATGTTCTGACTACACTTAAAAAGTAAGAATATCTGTTTAAATTTTTTTTAATTTTATATAAATTTAGCATGCATTTTGTTACAATTTTATTGATTTTTACAGCTGTCACTTTACAATGTAAATAGAATCCATGGAGTAGGCTATATGTTTTTAGTTTTTTAACGGCCATTGTTATACATGTTTCATTTTATTTATTTATTTTAGAAATGTAAAATAATATAAATTATTAAATTATTGATTATTGAAACTTGTTTTGTTTTTCTTATTTTATTGCATTGTCATATAAAAGTACTAAAAGCCTTAGAGGAGCCATTTATAGCTCACCTAACTAATCAGTGAATGCTATTGTCAGTCATAAATATTTTACAGGTCTGTCAAAATTCTTTTTAACATTTTGACATGTTTTAATCAACTTTATTACAGGTATACCACCAGAATTCACCTGGATGATTGCTTGTAAATAGCCCAATTAATGCATTGGCCAATCGGAAGGGGGAGGGGGATCGGCCGGGGGG
>MJUU01038711.1:2891-20156 GCA_002080025.1 Modiolus philippinarum | reverse complement strand
GGAAATCCTTTTTTGGGGGATAATCATGTGTTTTTATGCCCCGTCCAGGAATGTGGAAGGGCCATATAGTGTTACCCTTGTCCGTCCTTCAGTCTGGTTAAGATTTGCGTTAAGGTCTATTTCTCAGAAACTGTAAGAGGTAGAACAATGATAATAGGTCAGTAGGTAGATCTTTGATAGTACTACATAGTTCACTAGGTAGTTTGACGCTTTGACCTATATTTCATGCTTTAGTGACTCTGGTTCAGTTTTATGTTTAAGTCCATTTCTCAACAACTACACATTATAGGACAATGATATTTCATCATATTAATTGCCTTGATGAGTACTGCCTAAATTAATGACAGTTAAGTGGCTTTGACCTACATTTTAATATGAGGTTATCCTTTGCGATAAATGTTTTGGCGTGGCATCTGTGTCTTACAGACGCATATGGAATGTTGTCTCCTTGACATTTACCCCATTTCCTTTCTTTTTCACATTCTCTAGTTTAATGAATATTCTGGTGTTTTACTAAGAAACCCCCAAAAATGCTCCTCTCGTCGAAATTTCCTTTCAAATCTGACTTGGAACCCACCTTTCAAATTCATTAAATCCTCGCCTAAAATGCGATCTAGTATACGCATTATTTTGAAAATGTTATGTTCCAACTAGCGACAGTATGTGGCCAAAAGTGAGTCATCAACATAATTCCCTGTGCATTTCATGTAAAAAGGGGACTTTTTCAAAAAATTCGTCATGCAGTCATTTCACATCCGATTTTCATATTTTTTTTCTGTTTAAAGCAAAATCAAATACACTTTCACTTGATAATTATCCCCTCGCCCAACGGAGTTGGGGAGGGGATATAGCATCTTGCCTGTCCATCCATTCAAGTGTCCCTTCGTCCCACCTTGGGTTAAAGTTTGCATTAAGGTTCATATCTGAGAAACTGAATGTGGCACATCAATCATCTTTGGTCAGTGGATGCGTCTCGGAGAGTGATGCTGCTTCAGATGATATTGGGTCACTCTGACTTACATTTTATGTTTCAATGACTCTGGTTAAAGTTTACGTTAAAGTTCATATCTGAGAAAATACATGTAGCACATCAATCATCTTTGGTCAGTAGATGCGTCTTGGAGAGTGATGCTGCTTCAGATGATAATTCGGTCACTCTGACCTACATTTTACACTTCAATGACTCAGGTTAAAATTTGAGTTAAGTATGAAAAAGAAAGAAAATGGGGTAAATGTAAAGTTAAAGTTGTGTTAAGGTTCATATCTGAGAAACTACATGTGATACATCAATCATCTTTGGTCAGTGGATGCGTCTTGGAGAATGATGCTGCTTCAGATGATAATTGGGTCACTCAGACCTTCGTTTTATGCTTCACTGACTCAGGTTAAAGTTTGCATTAAGGTTTCATATCTGAGAAACTACATGTGGCACATTAATCATCTTTGGTCATTGGATGCGTCTTGGAGAGTGATACTGCCTCAGATGATAATTGGGTCACCTTGACCTTCATTTTATGCTTCAATGACTCAGGTTATAGTCTGTGTTAAGGTTCATATCTGAGATACAACATCATTCATCTTAGGTTAGTGGATACCTTATGGAGAGGGATGCTGCTTTTGAGAATATTTTGAAATTTTAACTGAATTTGGAAATTTAGTTGCTCCAGGTGAGGGAATTAGCTGTCGTTTTGGACTGCTACCATCTTCTTTCTTCATAATTTTAACATCATTCATTACAAAGTAAAGTAATTTTAAACATACTTTAAAATCTTCGACGATTTTTTTGCAAAGAATGATAGTAAAATTTCTAACATCATATTTTTGGATTGCTTTTAACTTGTGACAATTTTTTAACAGAAATTAAAAAAAATATGTAAAAATTATGACAAGAAACTGTGTGTAAATCTGCATTTAACAGTGAAAAAATTATGAAAATTGGATAAAAAATGACTGCATGACAATTTTTTGAAAAAGTTTTTATATGAAATGAACAAGGAATTATGACGTTGATGACTGACTTTTGGGAATATACCATAAGTAGTTTAGTAGATCTCTGAATGCTTTCCCCTATTGCTTTGAGTGTCACTTTTTGGAATATACTGTACGTAGTTTAGTAGATCTCTGAATGCTTTCCCCTATTGCTTTGAGTGTCACTTTTGGGAATATACTGTAAGTAGTTTAGTAGATCTCTGAATGCTTTGGCATGAATTTCCTTTTGTGGTAAACAACTTATATACCATGACTGCATGTTATTTTATTCACAAGTTATAAGTCGAGTACCTTTGAGAACAGACAAACAAATGTCTAAGGGTATCACATAATACTTGGCCACTACATGTGGTGGTGTATAAAAATTATAGTTGTAATGGTTGTAATGGTTGTACAATTTGTTATTTTATAAAACCGTGGTTTCAGCAAACATTATTTTTCGGAAGTTAGTTCAACCCATGTAGTTATCTTGGCTTTAACACCATGGATGTTTTGAACTCTTTTTGTTATTCAAGTTGAACATATTTTTACCTTGATAGCTTAAACACCCTTCTAGCTGGAACTGTGTTCATCAATCCCTTGGGTGTTGGAACTATCAGAGTTCGACATTTAATTCCAAAGTTACTGTAAATTGAGTTTCTGCAGATGGCAATTTTGACAAAAAGGAAATAAAGCCAAAATCAGATAAGTACAGAGCTTTGCTGGAGGGAGATACTTATAGGTTTCAATATGAGTGAGGCTTGTATATCGCTTGTTATCAAATCGAGCTATTTAATTACACAATAATAATTAACGAGCTTCAGCGAGTTAATTATCATTTGTAATTAAATAGCGAGATTTGATAACAAGCGATATACAAGCATCACGAGTTGTGAAACCTATTTCTCTTATGATAAACCATTCTGTCATGTTCTCCCAATTATGCTAAGTTGGGAGAATTTAGTTGTTTGTGAATACATTGAAGATTGATTATGTACTTTAAACTTATCCTTATAATGAATGTAAAGTCTAAGAATAAATTTTCCCCGTATATAAAGTAGAAACTAAAAACAACGCTAAGGGTTGTAGATGTAGGAACTATGTTGCATTATAGGCACATGTACACAACAATCAATAGCAATGACAGGTACATGATTCCTCGCTGGTGACAAACCTTGGTGAAAGCTCGGTTGAATTGTAATCATGGTTTTAAACATCTATACAGTAATAAAATTAATTTCAGCTTGTCAGTTCAGTGAAAATGTTACAAATGATTTGTAATTAAATGTAGGTATAAATTTCTCTGTCTCTATGGTAACTGATTCTGATGTCAATTTCCACGCGTCAATGATCCCAATACACATTACATCATAACATCAACACAGACAACAGGAAATTAACTTATTTTTAGCAATAAAATAATATATTTCAAGTGGCCAAAATATATTCAACTGTTTTGGGAGAATTAATTAATAGGTATGTACACACGAAGCTCATTTTTTCATTTCTTCTTCTTGCCAATGGAATAAAAAATAATGCAGACGACATAATGCAATGAGCACGGAATGCCATGATGTTGGTTTGACCTGATGTGTGACCTCTAGAACAACCAATGAAAATACGACTGAAAAGTTATCTAATNGTATGAAAGGCCAATGAAATGATAGCATAAAAGTTATCACTAAGTGATACGAAAAATTATCTTATCATATTAGAAGTAGATATTGCTGCCACATCATAAGAGAATCCTTATTTATAACAGAATTTTGAAAATTCAGATATTGCAAGTGAGCAGATAGAATCAGTTTCTGGGCCAGCTCTTAGGCACGAAATATTGGGTTGGTGAATACCCTTGGAAGCCAATGGTATTGACCCAGTGGTAACTTCGATAGTATGAAACAGTCCCAATGACTAACCAACCAAAAAATAAAAAGACATAGCTCGCTGTGGATCAGGGCCAGATAAATTTGAAAATACTTTTTTGTAACTTGATGTTTTAAATATTTTTAAATGCAATATAAGTATGAAAAAGAAAGGAAATGGGGTAAATGTCAAGGAGACAACATCCCATATCCAGGTTAAAACGACACAAAACAAAGCATCTAAGGTAATCACATTCCGAAAAGGACCGCCCTACCACTAAACAAATAACATTTGGAAGCAGGGTTCATTTTTTATATGACCGCAAAATGGTATGGTGCTGTCGTTGTCGTTTGTAGACACTTTTGTTGTTGGTCTATAACTTTAGTTCCAGTCGATCAATCCTTATGTAATTTTAATACAATGTTTCTTGACACAAAAGGAAGGCTTGGATCAGTTTTGGTCACTTTGGCCCCACCCGTTTTTAAAAAAAGGGACCAAAAATGGTTAAATTGGGTGTTTTCACATATGTGGCTGTAGAATCTTTATTATTTATCACATTTTGATGAGGTTTCTATTCATTGTGCTCTTTAGGAAATTTCCAATTTCCAATCTGTAGTATGCCAACACATTTCACATAACATGTACCATTCTTGAGATAAAGGGGACCCAAAAGGGGCAAATTTCAAAAATTATAATTTTTAATTTTTAGTCAGATTTTGATTATTTTTGCAATGGATTCCATTTGAAAAATTAATATAACACTGCACCTTCAGATTTTGATAACTTATTTTTCATCAGGTTTCAATGGGATTTTTTTTTGGGATAGCTTTCAGAAGTGTTGGATTTGGCATAGTTCTTAGAGGTTCAGAGCTATATGGGGTCAAAGGCGCCCAAATTGCAATTTTTGTCTCGCCCGCGACGAAAGTCGCGAAAGCGAGACATATGCATGCAAAGTATGACGATGGCGACAGCATTAACTTTTACTAAATGCAGGATATTTTGAAAACCCTTTGATGTAGGAACATCATATTTGGTCCAGTGGTAGTACTAATCAAGTGCTACCTGATGGACATAACCTTATGTGACCTTGACCTCAATTTCACGGTCTAGTGGCCACGTCAAGTTTTTCTGCTTAAGTCCATTTCTCAATAACTAGAAGTGGTAGGTTGATAATATTTGGTATGTAGGTTTTGGTCTTGGGTAGTACATGTCAGTCTGGCAGGTGACTTTTGTCCTTGACATCAATTTCACGGTCTAGTGGCCACGTTAAGTTTTTCTGCTTAAGTCCATTTCTCAATAACTAGAAGTGGTAGGTTGATAATATTTGGTATATAAGTTGGTCTTGGGTAGTACATGTCAGTCCGGCACTTGACTTTTGTCCTTGACCTCAATTTCACTGTCTAGTGGCCATGTTAAGTTTTTCTGCTTAAGTCCATATCTCAATACCTAGAAATATTTGGTATATATGTTGGTCTTGGGTAGTACATGTCAGTCTGGCAGGTGACTTTTGTCCTTGACCTCAATTTCACGATCTAGTGAGCATGTTCACTTTTCTGGTTAGTTCACTTAGATTTCACATCAATTTAGAGGCCAGCAGGGATGGGCGAGACATCTTTTAGGGTCTTCACTTGTTAAAATATGTCAATTTTTTATTTTTTTCTCTACCTTGTGTCCTGGACCGGGTTGCACAAACGTCAATTAAAGTTAATTGACGTTTAAATTTTAAGTGTAAATTAATTTGGTTGAATTTGTAAAGGATTTAATTTACAATTAAAAGTTTTTGTGCAACCTAGTATAGTCTATTAACTTTTGTGCAACCCAGTCCAGGTAATTAATGTGTCAATGTCCTTATTGTGTCCTGCAAATTACTGTGTCTACACACACTTGTTCAAATTTCAGTGGCTGACATGCTGCGGTTGTATCATGCTGCGCTCGGCGTAGCCCTTTATTTTAAATTGCCCTAAGGATAATGTCAAGGCCAAAATGTATACAACTATGATACTGACAGAAAGCTTTTATCACAGGGGAAAATCACATACCAAATATAAACATACTATCACTAAACAACTAACTAGTAGTAATGTTCAGGGTTTTTTTTATAAAAATTGTCCTAAGGGAAAGGTCAAGGTCCAAATGCCAAGATATGGTTTCACCTGAAAGCTCTAATTAAGGAAGTTGCATACCAAATATGAATACCCAACCACTAAAGGCCTATCTTTAGAGGCAAGGTAAAACTTTTTTTAAAGAATTGCCCTGAGGAGAAGGTCAAGGTCATAATTTCTACCAATGGTACCAACAAAAAGCTCTCATCATAAGGAATTCACATACCTAATATGAACATACTACCACTACACAACTTTATTCTAGATGCAAGGTTTTAAGTTTTTTTATACGACCGCAAAAATTTTGTGGTCGTATAGTATGGCGCTGTTGTCGGCGTCGTTGTCTGTAGACACTTTTAAATTTGGCCGATAACTCAAGTTCAAGTTGATCAATCCTTATGAAATTTTAACACAATGTTCCTTTGCACAAAAGGAAGGTGTGGATTTTTGGTCATTATGGCCCCTCCCGTTTTTAAAATAGGGGCCAAAAAGGGCAAAATTGGGTGTTTTCACCTATTTACCTGTAGAATTTTTATTAATTATCGGATTTTGATGGGGTTTCTTTCAGTGTGCTCCTGAGGTAATTTCCAATCAGTATTAAGTCAACGGATTTCACATCGCATGTACCGTTCATGAGATAAATGGGGTCCAAAAGGGGCAAATTTTTAAAATTTTATTTTTTTTATTTTTAGTCTGATTTTGATGCTGTTTTTTGAAATGGATTCCTTATGAAAAATAAATACAGGGCTGCACCATCAGATTTTTGATAATTTGTCTCCTTTCCGAGTTATGAGGGACCAAACGGGGCAAAAATTGCAAACATGCAGATTACTTTCATCAGATTTCAATGAGATTTTTTCCTTTTGATTCGTAATGATATTAGCTTTCTGTAGTATGCGAACATATTTGGTGTAGCTCTTACGGTTTTTGAGTTAAAAGGGGTCAAAGGGGCCAAAATTGCAATTTCTCTAAATATGAGGCTTGTTTAGGGTATATTGGGATACGGGATATTTGCCACTTTTGTTAATGGGATATGGGATATTTTAGGCAAAAAGTACTGGGATATGGGATATTTTGACTCTGGAAAACGGGATATTTCAATAATTAATGGGATATCTTAAATTTTCAAAGGGATATTTTAGTCCAGACTTAATGATATTTTTTTCTTTGGATTCCTCTTGATGTAAGCTTTCATAATATGTCAACGGGTTTCACGTAGCTTTTACCGTTTTTGAGCTACAAGGGGTCAAAGGGGTAAAAATTGCAATTTTTCAAAATATGTGAAATCTTTATTTTTCATTGGATTGCGATAGGATTTTTTCTAAAGATTCTTCATGATATAAGCTTTCAAAGATATGCCAGCGGATTTAGAGTAGCTCCTACCATTTCAGAGCTACAAGGGGTGAAAGGGGCCAAAATTTTTTTCTCTCGAAATATTAGAAATTTTTATTTTTCATCAGATGGGACTTTTTTCTTCTGATTCCCCTTGATATAATGTAAGCTTTGGCATTTTGTCAACGGATTTGGTGCAGCTCTTACCGTTTCCGAGCTAAAAGGGGTCACAGGGGCTGAAATTTTCAAAATATGTAAAATCCTTTAATTTTATTTTTTTTTATTTTTTTTTTTTTTATTTTAATGCGTCAATTCTTCGGATTCCTCTTATCATATTGTTAAAGTTGACCAATTTGGTATACCTCTTACCATTTCCGATATATAAAAGGAATCATTAACGCTAATTTTTATATTTGCATTAGTTTGTGTGCAGCTAATTACTGGGTCTAGTTCTTTATTGTGTCCATTTAATTACTGTATCAAGCTCTTTACTGTGTCCTCATTCATTTTGAATTACACTCGTTCAAGTTTCAGTGTTCGACATGCTGCGGTCGTATCATGCTGCGCTCGGCGTAGCCAAGGACTTATATCTCATTATACGTCCTTGGCGTAGCCCTTTATTAAAGAAATGTCCTCGGGAAAGGTTAAGGTCAAAGAGTCACCAGAACACTCATCATAACAAAGTCACATTTCAAATATGAACACCATACCACTAAATGTCTAGCTTCTAGAAGCAAGGGTTAATTAAGTTTGTAACAAATTTCCCTAATGGGCCAAAGTTAAGGTCAAAATATTTACAGATATGGTACCGCCAGAAAATTAAATTGCAAACCAAATATGAACACCCTACCACTAAATGCCTACCTTCTTCTAGAGGCAAGTTTTTTTTTAATTGCACTATGGTTGAGGCAAAACCTATCAAGAAGCTCTCAAGAGCCTGTATCCCTCACCTGGACCATGTCTGACAAATAGAGATGAATTTCGGGGCCGACTCTGACCTACCGTTGGGTGTGGGGATTCCTCCCCGTTCATTGAAGATCTTATGGTGGCTTTGAGTTGTTATTAGGGAACGACCATTTGATTTTTATGGGGGGGGGGGGGGGGGCTATGGTCAAATTTAGAATAAAAAGGCAGGACGCCAAAAATCTAGAAAAAAAATAACCAGGCAGTACGACAGTACTTGTCCTGAAAAAAAAATGCAGGATGGTATATTTGGATGTATAATTTTAAGGATATTGAAAAGAAAATGTCAGGCGCGCGTAAGCGCGCAAAAAAAAATGCAGGCTTTCAATTTTCCAAAAATAAAAAGGCAGGATGGAAAATTTGACCATAGCCCCCCATAAAAATCAAATGGTTGCTCCCTTACTCCCCTTTGGGTGCATCATTGTCTCTTTGACACATTTCCCGTTTCCCTTCTTTTTTCTATGAATGGCATTTCCAATAGGGTCTAGAGGTTAAACTAGGTTCCCTGCCGAGGTCACCTTGGAGTGATGCAGACATGCCAGATGCTTATTTTGAAAGGGGCCACAGACTTTTGTGATCAAGTTTGGTTCCAATTTGATTAATGGTTTCAGAGACCCAATTCCTTTAATGGAATTCAATATAAACTATGTTCCTACTGGTGGACATTTTTTTTGTAGGGGACTAAGAACCCTTGTGACTAAGTTTAGTTATAGTTGGACTGGTAGTTTCTGAGATCTTTGAACGTCTTTTCCATAGGGTCCAATGTTGAAAACTATCGGTATGCTCCTGGCTGGCGGCCATCTTTGAGGAGGTATGCCTTTTTGGAAGGGACAATCTAAGGACCATTGTGACCAAGTTTGATTCTAATTGGACAAGTAGTGTCTGAGAAGATCTTTGGATTTGAATGTCTTTTCCATAGGGTCTAATGTGAAAAATATGTTCCCTCCATGTCGGCCATCTTGTGCAAGGTACGGACCTGCTGGATACTTTTTTTTGGAAAGGACCATCAAAGGACCACTATGACTAAGTTTGGTTTTAAATTGACTGGTAGTTATGTAGAAGGAGCCTTTGAATGTCCTTTTCCATAGTATGCAATGTTAAAACTTTGTTCCCCGCTGGCAGCCATCTTGCATGAGGTAGAGATTTGTGGGATACCTTTTTGGAAGAGACCATCTAAGGACCAATTGTGACTAGGTTTGCTTATAATTGGACAAGCAGTTTCTGAAAATATCTTCGAATGTTTTTTTCATAGGGTCCAATGTTGTAACTATGTTCCCCGCTGGCAGCCTTCTTGGGCTGAAAGGGGACCATCCAAGGACTATTTTATTACTGAAGTAGCGGCTCACACGAGTATTCATTGTCACCAGAAGATCATCCGTTGTTATTCTTACTTTACATCATTTCACCAGATGTTACAGTTTCAGAGAAGATATTCAAAGATTGGAGACCATTTTGGATGAGGTAGGAACATAAAAATTCCAAAGGGGACCACCCAAGCAATATTTTGATCAAACTTGGTGAACATTGTTCAAGTAGTTCCAGATGTGATCTTTACATGCATTTCCAATGGGGTCCTATGTTGAACTTCATGTATGTTCCCTGCCATAGGCAGGCAGGATAGTTGAGTAATCCGAGTGTTATGCACATTGGGATGAAGTCTTGTCAACATACAAATGTACTTGCAAGGCATCTGCCATACTGTTTTATTTTTGTTGCATTCAGAATTAGCGCCGTTTCTTGCATTCACTGATGTTATCAGGGATGAACATCATCTACACCTGCCAGGGATGGGGTAATTGTAATGTGTAATTGTAATTAATTGTAATTAATTACAAATTTTGATGTAATTGGAAGTAATGTGTAATTGTCAGAAATTTAAATTACATGTAATTGTAATTTAATTAATTACTTACCAAGAAAGGGTTGTAATTTCAATTACTTTTCCAATTACATATACATGCTAAAAGAGAGTGAATGGAAGATGGCTACCTCCTAATTCAAGAAAGTTAAGATAAGATAATTTCTTTACACAAAATATTATTATGACTTGGTATTTTTAATATACAGGGATAGGCACTTTTTCTCTCTTGTTTTCAAATGTGGACATTGTGAAAATTGCTGTTTCCTCTGATGCATTTTTTTTCCATTTTTTATATACTTTAATAGAGCAACTCTTGATTTTAAATTAAAGTTTGAAATATAAATTAGATTTAAAATTATTGTTGTATAAACAGTGAAAAATATGTTTATTGAATTTTATATAAACGTCAATAGCAATATGGCTTCTAATCAGTTGTTTGTCATATTTACTTTTGTGTCAGTGATCAACAAGACTTAATTAGTGTCTAATTGACAAGATTAGTGCCTTTAGGCATTATAATCAACCTTTTAAATACATGTACAAAGTCTAAAATTTTAAGGATTTTAACATTATTTTATATAAACTATTTATTACCTGTCATCAATGTACCAATGAAACAGTATTATTTTGTTAAAATGTTATTATACTCAAACTAAAAAAAAATCTTTGACATGAAAATTATATTTCAATTTATTTTATTCTTGTTAACATGTCATTTTGATACAGGTAAATATTAAATACAAGTTAGAAATAAACTTGTTACAATATGGTATCCTATCAGATGACCAGTCTGGATTTAGACATAAAGACTCTACTGTTAACCAATTACTTGTGATTTATGATATTATTATGAAAAATCTAGATATGGGTAAAGATGTAAGGTTTATCTTTTGTGACGTATCCAAAGCCTTTGACCGTGTTTGGCACCGTGGCCTTTTATATAAACTAAGAAAATATGGAATTAGTGGTAACTTATTGACTTGGTNCAGGTAAATATTAAATACAAGTTAGAAATAATCTTTAATTGTTAAAATGTTTATTTTTGCCTATAATTTAAAGTGGACAAACCAGGATGAACCTTTCTAATTTAATGAATGTTCTGTTGATGTGATTCAACTGTCTGCTGAGCTTTCATAAATATTTTACTCGCACATTCAAGTAATAGTTATACATGAAAGTTAGATACATGCCAGCTGAATGCAAATTGAGGGAATTCAAAATAAATCCAAATATTACTGAGTTAACTTGCCAGTCAGTTAATAACCACCCCACATTATCACATACTTACATTCTCTCGTCCAATCAAAAGCCTTCCTTTCACCCCTCTATTTTTCATAGAGCACACCTTTTCTACTTTTTCAATGTACTAAGTTTAGGCTAGAGGGCAATACATTTGAACATTTGTAGGTTAAGTTTATCAGAAATCACATTGGTCAACTTTTTTGGTAGTTAATAAATTTTGCAACAATAGGTATGAAATGCTTTCCTTCGTGGCTCTTAGAGTCCTTTTCATTTGATAGCATGATAAATAACTTTTGAAAATAAATAATAAAAACAAAATGTTGGCTTCAAATGTAATTTGTAATTTAATTAATTACATTTGCAAAGTAATTGTAATTTAATTAATTACATTCAAAAATCCTTGTAATTGTAATTTAATTGAGCTTTTTGGGAAAGTAATTGTAATTTTATTAATTACTTTTCGATGTAATTAACCCCATCCCTGAGTCACCTGCTGTGGCATATTTAATTAAAAACTTTAAACTTGTGTTACAGGAAATGCTTCTGGTAACTGCTCAATCCTATTTTGTACCATTTTTAAGAAATGCTAACGGTAAATGATATACATTAATTTTATTGGATACTGCGCAGCTTGTTAGTTTCATATATTTTAAAATACCATATTTGATAATTCAGTTCAATTTAATTCAAAATATTTTATTGGACATAGTTATATATGACAATATACAAACAAGGTTCAAAAGGATTGCACATCAGGCTAGGCCTATTTAAGTGCTCTCCTAATATAACAAGAGGACATCCTTTCGTAAATATCAATTATATTGAAAAGGAGATTATATTTACATAAATAATACTACTTCAAAATAAATAATACATTTGTATTAATAATAATGATATTGTTATTTTATTACTTTATGGTTTGTCCTATACATAATACTTAATTATTATAATGGTCTATTAATAAATAGTATTGATGTTCATGAAAGTTAATAAGTTATATTAGATTTATTTTAAAGTTTGTGGTATTTGTCCAAATAACATTATCAGTATACTTCAGCATTACAATACTGGTTAAAACCGCCCAGAATCTTCAATGTATATTTGAATTGCTGAAAAAATTTCCATATTTTCATCATATGAAAGATTTTCGGAGCCCCCCCCCCCAACAAGACATCTACATTTATTATATTGGCATGTCTCCGCAGCTGAGTGAACAACTCATATCCCTGGCGAATGAATTTAGAACACACATAAATAAAGTGGAAGTTATCCTCCACATTATCCCCACAATCACACCGTGAATTGTCTGACAAGTGTAGCAGAAATCTATGGTGGTTTATAGATCACTTGCATTATTACGAAGTTGACAAACAATTATATTAATTTTTCTAGGTCCAATGGAGTAAAAAATAGGGGGAACTATCTTTACTTGACTAATTTGTCTGATAAACATCTCTCTACTCTGTATATTCTGTGTTGACATGTCAAACTTATTCCATTCACTAATTACACTTGGAAAGAAACTATTTTTGTAAGAGTTTGTACGACAAATTGGTGGCTAAAATGTGCGAACATTTCTTAGATTATAATTTTCATTTGTATTTACAAATAAAATAACTTCATCTAAGAGATATTCAGGCGTTTGGCCATTAAATATCTTGTGTAGTAAAATTAATTTATCTATCCTTCGACGCTCCTCAAGTGGAACCCATCCCAATTCCCTATATAAAATTTGATGAGAAGTACCCTTTCTAAGACCTGTAATAATTCTTGCTGCTTCTAATTGTATACTTTCAATTAAGTCAGATTCCTCTTGTGTACAATTGTCCCAGATAATTGATCCATTTTCCAAAATTGGTCTAATAAAACCTATGAATAATTTTTCGAGAGATTTTCTATCTAACTTATGTTTCATTAATCGCAATATATTAATTCTTGTACATGCTTTAGAATAAATTTCATTTAAATGATTTTTCCATTTTCCATCAGAGCTTAATATTATGCCAAGGTGTTTATGAACAGACGAATTCTTTAATATATTACCATCATTATCTTGTTTTAGGAGAGGACTAGTATAGGCTTTGCCTGTTGTCCAATCCTTTTGATTTGTTCAATAAAATATTTGAAATATAAAATATATTACCATCAAAATATAATGGTGGTAAATTTTTATTTTTTTTCCGTGAAAATAAAACAGATTTAGTTTTTGCTGCATTAAAATTAACACCCCAATCTTTAGACCACTGATTAATACTTCCTAAGTCTTCATTGAGAGATTCAACTGCTATCTTATGATTATCAACAACACAGTAGAGAGATGTATCATCAGCAAACATTTTTATTTTGTTCATAACCTCATTTTCAATATCGTTTATAAAGAATAGGAACAAAAAGGGGCCAAGTGTGGATCCTTGCGGAACTCCAGCATTAACAGTTCTCCATCTAGAGAAGTAACCATCAACATTTACTCTTTGTTTCCTATCACTTAAGAAACTATGAATCCATTTAAGTACATTACCACAGATGCCATACTTTCGAAGTTTATAAATAAGACCTTTGTGCCATACTCAATCAAAGGCTTTAGATATATCAAAGAAAATAAATCGTACTTCTTTACCCAAGTCCAAATTTGTCATTATCGTATTATAAATTTGTAGTTGAATCTTTTGATCTAAAACCAGACTGATGATCAGAAAGAATCCTATTAACTGTGACATAATTGTATAGGTTTTCAAATATGATTTTTTCAAGCATTTTACTAAAACAAGATGTTACAGAGATTGGTCTATAGTTAGAAGGAACATCACAACCACCCTTTCCCTTACAAACCGCTGTAACATTAGCTCTCTTCCAGTTACTAGGAATCTGACCAAGTTTCACAGTTTTATTAAATAATATTGTAACAGGTATTACCAGCGACTGGAATATAGCCTTTAAAGATTTTGGAGGGAGTTTATTAGGGCCTGGGGGTTTGTTAATATTTAATATATGAAACTGATCAGAAACATCCTGCCCTGATATCACTATGTCAGACAACACACAAGGTGAGAGCGGGGCAAAATCTGGAGGTTCAGGTTCATCATCAATGCTAGAAACTGAAGTGAAATATTCATTAAAGACATTTGCTTTATCTAATGGGTGAGTCATAATATTATTATCAACTTTGACAGGATTAGTAGAGGTATTCTTATTATTGAATTGACATAAAGATTTAGCAATACGCCACCATTTGCCTGGTGGAATAGATTTATCAGTCATGGAGTTTTGAAGTTTACATAAATAGTCATTTTTTGTTTTTTGGACAGATGCAATTACTTCATTTCTTTTTTCTCTATAATTTCTCTAGTGGTCCGGATTATTACTTAATTTAGCCTTTCTGTGTATCCTATTGCGCTGCCTGATCGCACGTCTGATGCTGCTAGTCATCCATGGCTTGTCTTTAGGTCTAACCCTTATCTCTTTTTGGGTATAAATTTATTCATACTATGCGGGATCTTTTCATTTATGACATCATTAATTATATTACTGTCATTAACATTGTCAAGTATGCCATGCCAGTCAATTGAATATTTGAAAATTAGATAACTAAAGGACTCAGGTTCATCAAATTTTCAATTTATACTTTCCCCTTGCATTTGTTAGTTGCAATCTTTATTTGTTGGTGTAAAATGATGACAGCTTAAAGAGTGGAGCTCGTCATTATGCAGCGCCTACGATAATAGGGGAGAGGGGGGGCATATAGTGTTCGGGTTTGTCCGTCCCAAGTCAGGTTTACCCTTAGGTTGAAGTTTTTTTCTGTGAAGGATCATGAAACTTTGTATAAATACACATTAGGTTATCATTAAACAAAAATCATAATAAAAAATTTATCCCGTCTACCAACTTCATGCTTCAACGATCATGGAAATAAAGGGCTACGCCGAATGCAGCATGTCGACCACTGAAATTTGAACAAGTATAAACTAAAATGAATGTGGACAGTAATTTTCTGGACACAATAAGGACCTTGGCACACAAATTAATTGGACACAAACTCATGAAAATAAAAATTAGCCCTTTTAATCCCTTATTACTAAGATATCATAAGAGCTAAGAAATTCTGTTGACTACCAATTAAAATCTTACATCATGAGAAATCCAAAGAAAAAAAACTCAGGTTGAAATCCAATGAAAAATAAAGATTTCACATATGTTGAAATATTACAATTTGGCCCCTTTGACCCATTATAGCCTGGACACCGAAGAGCAACACAAAATATAAGCCATATTACTGAAAGCTTACAATGAGAACAATCCAAAGATAAAAATCCCATCAAAATCTAATGAAAAAATAAAGATTTAACATATTTCATATAACTGCAATTTTGGCCCCTTTGACTCGTTACAGCTCGGAAACGGTGAGAGTTGCACCAAATCTGATAACATATTACTGACAGCCTACATTGAGAGGAATCTAAAGAAAATAAAAGAAAATGTGTCCATGGGACACCCCCGCCATACAAATATTTCGGCAAACAGGAAGTAGATGAGCGACAGACTTGAAAAGGGGAGACACGGTACAACTCATCATACCAAAGCTACAGACCAAATATCAAAACATTCCTGCATACACAAGCTGAGAAATCTTTGACGAAAATTTTCAATATATGGCTATAATGGGAAAAATCAAAGTTTTCGTCAAACAGGAAGTAGATGAGTGACGGACTTGAAAAGGGGAGACACGGTACAACTCATCATACTAAAACTTCACACCAAATATCAAATCATTCCTGCATACACAAGCTGAGAAATCTTCGACGAAAATTTCGACGGACGGACAAGGGTAAAACTTAATGCCCCCGTCGCCTAACGGCGGGGGCATAAAAATCCCATTGAAATCAGATGAAAAATTAAAATTTTAGGTAATCCACATGTTTGCAATTTTAGTCCCGTTGGGCCCCTCATAACTAAGAAAGAAACAAGTTATCAAAAAATCTGATGGTACAGTTCTATGTTAATTTTTCATAAGGAATCCCTTGCAAAAAACTGCATCAAAATCGGACTAAATATAAAATAAAAAATAAAGGGCTACGCCGAGCGCAGCATGATAAGACCGCAGCATGTCGAAACACTGAAATTTGAACAAGTGTAATTCAAAATGAATGAGGACACAGTTAAGCTTGACCCAGTAATTAAATGGACACAATAAAGAGCTTGAATAAGTAATTAACTGCACACAAACTAAGGGAAAATTAAAATTAGTCCTTATAATATTCCTTATATATATCGGAAATGGTAAAAGACATGTAAAATTGGTCAGCATACTACTTTAACTATACAAGAAAAGGAATCCAAAGAAAGGAACCCCATTAAAATCCAATTAAAAAAAAATAAAAGATTTTACATATTTTGAAAATTGCAATTTCAGACCCTTTGATCCTTTACAGCTAAGAAATGGTAAGAGCTATGCAAAATCTGTTGACATATACTAATATACTACCAAAACCTTACAACAAGAGGACTTCAAAAAAAAAAAAATCTCATGAAAAACAAAGATTTCACTTATTTCAAAAATTGCAATTTTGGCCCCCATGACCCCTTGTAGCTCGGAAACAGTAAAAGCTACACCAAATCTGTTGCATACTATTGAATGCTTATAGCAAATTTGCAATTTTGTCCCTATTCGGCCCCTCATAGCTCGGAAAAGAAACAAGTTGTCAAAAATCTTATGATGCAGCTCTATGTTTATTTTCAAGAGGAATCCATTACAAATGAAGGGCTACGCCGACCGCAGCATGTGGAAACACTGAAATTTGAACAAAATGAATGAGGATACTGTAAAGAGCTTGACCCAGTAATTAAATGGACACAATAAAGATTTTAACTCAGTAATTAGCTGCACACAAACTGAGGAAAAATTTAAATTAGTCATTATAATTCCTTATATATATATAT
>MJUU01038710.1:93381-107518 GCA_002080025.1 Modiolus philippinarum | reverse complement strand
CCCCCCCCCCCAAAAAAAAAATCAATGAATACTTTTAAGAAAAACATGTCGTCCGACCTTGGCGTCGTTGATACACTAAGTCCACTACCAGGAAACCTGATTTTCTGTATTTTTGTCTGTCCGTTTAGCCTTTTCATTATTTCTGTACAATGTATCCATCTTTCATCTTATTATCTAGTTCGATACACGTCATTTCTTTACTTGATTTCTTTTCACAAATTTTGTACATATAGCATTTTTTGATATTTTAATGCTTAAAATGTAATACCGTTTAATAATTCATAGAATAATGACATCAACCGTTGAATTGTATAAAATACTCATTTACTCACAAAATGTGCTAGGAAAGGACGTCATCACCCACTGAGTAAAACTTTTATCGTTTTAACATCGGTTCACACTTTCCTCTTGTGGAGTTAAACATTTCTGTCACATTTTTAACTTCCAAATTTTTTCCCAAAGAGCGATTTATGCCCCAAAGATGCAAAAACTGAAAAAATGAAATTTGAGAGAATGTACCACATTTCGCTTTTACGACCGGTATAATCTTATAGTTTAAGTCATCAGCTTTCTTTTGATATGCAATTTGTCTGCATGTCACATGGGTGCATTAATTTACCCGACTATTAAACATGTTATTGGCTTAGTTTCGACATAGATTAAACCTCAATTTTTTTTAAAGGCGATCCTGTTCAAGGTTTGCACATGTTAAAACTGTTCCTTAAAAGGATTGTTGTAGTTCGGTGAGCTATATAGCATAATGAATATTTTAGATATATATATTATCTATTTCCAAGGATATAGCATTTGTTAAAATGTTCTCTCTGAGAACATGTAAAATTTACAGGAGGCTCTAAAAATATTGTATCGTTTAACTATTGTATGCCTCAAAACAGTTGAAAATAACTCGGCTTACATTGTTCCATTATAGTGACCATATTTGATGGAAGTTTTGTAGGGATTCAAGTATGGCTACATGCATATATTGTGAATTAAATTTATTTCTTGAATTCTTATTTTCGTGTGTTAAGAAAAAAAGACATTCAGTGGTGTCATAAATGGTGGGTTGCCACATAAAAAATCAATACTGTATATACCTAACTGTATTCATCTGCCGTTAAAAATCTTCATTATTTTCAATTGTTAATTACATCAATTGCAATGTAAAAATTTCTTTGGTTTCAGTATAACTTAAAAAATAATAAAAGTTTACTTAAGAATACCGCTAACAAAGCAGAGTGAAATGTTTGTTGTCCAAGCTTCTACATTAGAAATTAAAACTTAAGCCTAGTGCAAAAACAAAACAGGAACTCAATTACCGATAATTTAAATTTGTAACTATAAAAAACATTGAAAATAAAGCATTTGAACTTGTTTCTGATGGCATCAAAGGTTCAAGGGAAAGCATATATAGCCAAGTTTGCACCATGTTTTGTAATACTTAGGAATGTAAAAGTGTTAGGTTAATGCTTTCTCATTTCGATTGTTTATGGTCTAGGTCCATCGTCATGTTCATACATTTTATGTTTGAAAGTTGAAGAAGAAAATTATATTTTGTTGAGTACTTGGATTCATGGTTTCGCTACAACCACGAAACCACAAACATTGGTATACTTTGAATAATTTTTGTAATCTCCGGACATCATAGGGTATCGTTCAGGGTTTTTAAAGTTAAATCTTTTTTGCGCATATATTTTCTGTATTTCGGGTAACTATACCCCCGCTTTTGCGGGCGGTATTAGTGATCAAGGTGTCCATGCGTATTTTTGTCCGTTCGTCCGTCGCCATAGGGGTACGCACTTAGTGGCGACAACTCTTTCTAGACCACGTGATGAAATTCAATGAAATTTTCATAAAATGTTCAATACATTACATTAAACATATTTTATTCGCAAAAACAAATTTGCAAAAGGGATTGAACAAAAGTTACAAAACATTATGAAAAGTCCTCTCCCGATACATATAAATATAAACAGAAATATTAATGGCGACATAGATTAAATAAACATTTCAATATGTAAAAAAAAAACTAAGTCACAGTAATTTGAAATCAAATGCAAATAAAACTATTAGAGTTAAAGAGTGTACATATTGAGAAATATCTCATAAAGTGTATCACGGTAGATATAATCTAATACATGTATCAAAAAATCAAAATCTTTGAGTTCTTCTTATGTATATGTGAACATAGGAAAAAAATAGTACAATTTTCATCATATGTCAAAGATTCGTCACCTGCTAAAAGCAGTTCTAAAGAAATATTAAATAACCGTAAGCTCGAAAAAAGGTCATGGCGAGCGTCACTAAATTTAGGACATTCAAAAAAATAGTGTATGGCATCTTCAAATGGATTTCCACAGGAACAAGAAGGGTTAAATATTAAATTTACCCTGTAAATATCATATCCTAATTGACTACACATATGGCGAATCCTTGTGTGAATAATATTAGTTTTTCTTTCGCCAAATTTGAAATAGGTTGGCGATTTGTAAAGATATTTAGTGAAACAATTTTTAAATATACTTATACTAGGTGAGATCCTTACATTTATGTTCAAAGAATTCCATTCACGGATAGTTGAGGGAAAAATAAATTCCTTGTTAAAATGTTCAATAAATTGCCATTGTGCATCATCTATTTAAAAATTTAATTTGATGTTTTTTTTCGGGGACGGGGAGCAGGGGTATATTTTTGCGAGCTTTGCTTACATTTTTCTAGTTTTTTAGTGTTTTGGTCACGTTTTGCTTTTATGAAATTTTATCTTTAATGTTTGAAATTTTGACATCTCAAATTCGGTATCAAGGTATTGATTTTAGCTCAAATTTCTAGTTGTAAAACACATGTTACCGACACGCAAAATATTAATTATGATATTAATGTTTCCCAATGCATACTATATAAATAGTTCATGCTAATGTCATAATTAATTAAATCATTTTTGCACTATTGTACTGCAAAAAACAACATGAAAATAGTTGTAGCTTGTATTGTTTTAACTGTTGCTATTCAAATCTATGAGACCCACTGCAAGAAGTCAGGAAAAGTTTGTTACGATAGTATGGATGCCATGATGTCGCAGATGTTTTGGAGAGGGCTTCGAAGTTTTCAAAACTACCGCAACGATTGTAAAAACACCAAAGGTAGAATTATGTCTTTCGATTTAAGATTTTTTTTGTTTCGTTTTACCCAAATTTTGGGGCATCGATACTTCGTAGGGCTCTTGTTTTTACGTTACTCTTTGTGAGGTTTTTTCTACCTTTTAGTCAATTTAAACACTGTTCTACAGAGCACTTTAAAAGATTCCATGTGCTATTTTTTATTTTTATTTATTTATTTTTTTTGGTTTAATTTTAAGCAAAAAGCTTTACTGTTAGTTTCCATAACTTCCCAAATCTAAACCACCAGCTTTTATTCTGTTCCAAAGTTTCCTTGACATGCCTGACCATTGCAAAAAGACGTTCTTATCCGTGATTCCGACCAACATTTTTACAGAATATTGTTTTCAGTAAAATGCTTGCTCAAATATGATTATTTAACCGGTGCATCCCAAGTTTATCACTGCCTGTATCTACATTGTCATTTTGTAAGTACACGAGTTTTCTAATTAGTTTCATTGGCATCGATAGCAAAACGCTCAGTATATATGTGTTACTATGAATATTTAATTTGTTTGGCAGTCCGCTTTGTATATGTATTGTTCGATTGCAGACATTTAAACTGTTTGAAGCATATGAAAGAAAATTCTAANTAGGAGTTTTTGTTTTTTTTACTAATATACTAAACAAATGTACAATTTGTTAGCAGTAAAAGTAATTTAATTTTCTATATTAGGAGTGGGAGGTGCAACTTACATTCAATGGGGCCGTTCTACCTATACTCAGAAGGAAGCAGAGCTTGTATATAGCGGTAAGTTTGTTTTGACAGATTTTCAGAGATTTTTAGTTCGCCTCAACGACGTTGAGGGGACTATTTGAGTACCCCCGGCGTCCTCGTCCGCCTAGGTAACTATGCAGGATAGGGTCATCAAACTTTGCATGCAGGTGCACCTTGGGCTATCGCACAGCTTCAATGAAAATGAGGTCTCTCTGACCTATCTTTTTTGCTTGAGTGGTACATCAAAGTTCATATCTCAGTAACTATACATAGTATGATAATCTAACTGTGCATGTGCATGCATCTCTGATGGTAGGTCAGCATCCAGGCAGAATTAGGTCACTTTGACCTACATTTTTCCGCTTGAGTGACTTACATTCAAGTTTACGTCTGAGTTCTGATCTCGGTCACTGTATATGGTAGGATCATCTAACCTTGCACATGCATGCATCTCTGATGGAAGGTCAGCATCCAGGCAAAATTAGGTCACTTTGACCTATATTCTCCACTTGACTGACTTACATTCAAGTTTACGTCCGAGTTCAGATCTCGGTCACTGTACATGGTAGAATCATCTTACCTTGCACATGCATGCATCTCTGATGGAAGGTCAGCATCCAGGCAGAATTAGGTCACTTTGACCTACATTTTTCCGCTTGAGTGACTTACATTCAAGTTTACGTCTGAGTTCAGATCTCGGTCACTGTATATGGCAGGATCATCTAACCTTGCACATGCATGCATCTCTGATGGAAGGTCAGCATCCAGGCAAAATTAGGTCACTTTGACCTATATTCTCCACTTGACTGACTTACATTCAAGTTTACGTCCGAGTTCAGATCTCGGTCACTGTACATGGTAGAATCATCTTACCTTGCACATGCATGCATCTCTGATGGAAGGTCAGCATCCAGGCAAAATAAGGTCACTTTGATCTACATTTTCCNAGAGTTTTTGGTTTTTTTTTACTAATATACTAAACAAATGTACAATTTGTTAGCAGTAAAAGTAATTTAATTTTCTATATTAGGAGTGGGAGGTGCAACTTACATTCAATGGGGCCGTTCTACCTGTACTCAGAAGGAAGCAGAACTTGTATATAGCGGTAAGTTTGTTTTGACAGATTTTCAGAGATTTTTAGTTCCCCTCAATGAAGTTGAGGGGACTATTGGAGTACCCCCGGCGTCCTAGTCCGCATTTGGGTATATATCTTGGTAACTATGCAGGATAGGGTCATCAAACTTTGCATGCAGGTGCACCTTGGGCTATCTCACAGCTTCAATGAAAATGAAGTATCTCTGACCTATCTTTTTCGCTTGAGTGACTTTCATTTAAATTTACATCAAAGTTCATATCTCAGTAACTATACATAGTATAATAATCTAACTGCATGTACATGCATCTCTGATGGTAGGTCAGCATCCGGGCAAAATAAGGTCACTTTGATCTACATTTTCCGCTTGAGTGACTAACATTCAAGTTTATGTCCAAGTTCAGATCTCGGTCACTGTACATGGTACAATCATCTTACCTTGCCCATGCATGCATCTCTGAAGGTAGGTCAGCATCCAGGCAAAATTAGGTCACTTTGACCTCCATTTTCCGCTTGAGTGACTTACATTCAAGTTTATGTCTGAATTCAGATCTCGGTCACTGTACATGGTAGGATCGTATAACCTTGCACATGCATGCATCTCTGATGGTATGTCAGCATCCAGGCAAAATTAGGTTACTTTGACCTACATGTTCCGCTTGACTGACTTACATTCGAGTCTACATCCGAGTTGATATCTCAATCACTGTACATGGTATGATCATCTAACCTCCCACATCCATGTATCTCTTATGATAGGTCAGCAGCCAGGCAAAATTGGGTCACTTTGACCTACATTTTCCAATTTAGTGACTTACATTCAAGTTCATGTCAGGGATCAGATCTCAGGTACTATACATGGTAGGATCGTCTTGCATGTGCATGCATCTGTGATGGTAGCTCAGCATTCAGACAAAATTAGGTCACTAAAATCTACATTTTATGCATGAATGACTAACATTAAGGTATACATCAGAGTTCATAGCTCAGTAACTGTAGATTGTTGGTTCAGGTTACCTTGCATATGCATGCAATTGTGATAGTATGCCAGCATGCAGGCAAAATTTGGTTGCTGCGACAACGTGTCATAACGAGGCGAACTTTATAATCGTTGATTACCTATGTTTGAGATTTGAATTATTTGCAGCATTATAGATGATTTAAATGGTATTATGACGAATAGATCAAACAGAAGTAAACAAAAGTGGCATCTAAACCAAAAACTTCTGTACTAAACTGTAAAACCATAAAAAATTAATTAATTTAATGCACTCAATCTTTTGCTGTGGACAATATTTTTGTTCGTTTTGGCAACACTTTTTATCAACAGGTCATAGGTTTTCCCAGGTGTACACATTGTGCACCTCTAATTGCAGATCTTTTTCATCTCTGTTACGAACTAGACTTCATGAGAAAACTTCAAAACGGAACCATACCAAACAGTGATAAACTTATCTCTATTTTCAATGATAACAGCAGGTTTATTGACGATATCCTTACTATTAATAATCCCCAGTTTTTAGACTATGTAGACATTATTTATCCGCAACAACTGAAATTAAATAAACCTAACAATGATTCCAAATATTGCCCTTATCTGGATCTAACTATCATTATTGACCCCGGTAAAATAAAAACTAAAATATATGATAAACGGTATGATTTTGATTATAACTTACTTATTACTAAGAGCATTTCTAATCCTCGTTTTTACGGCAATGTTTTTAAAAAAAGTAAGAAATTGATTAAAAGTCCAGAAAAGCTTGGACGTAACTTACAACATTTACATCATAGGGGATATCGACAAGATATTCTGCTTGCATCCGTTAAATTAGCTTTGAAACCTAGTGACCTGAAAATTTTGCACACACACCGGCCTCTCACTGATACTGCCGATGTCTACTGAAATTTATGATGATTCTTGACCGAACCCTTCGGGAAGTTTTGAGTTTAATTTTTCTTCCGTCGCGCGACATAGATCAAAGAGCAGACTTGAGCTAGCCGACAGTTTAGCGGCGAGCAACCCTTGGTCCATCTTTCAAAACCACCGTGTGCGGTCCCGGCTTATGAATAGGCCCGCAGCATCCTCTGAGCTTGGAGTATGAGTCTTCCTTACAGAGGCCCGGCACCTGGATCGGTTTTCAGGGGCTCCGGCTACAGAGCTGCCGGGTGCGTCCCCAGTTGGTGGATAGGGGAATGCCCTGTCTATGCGTAGTAGTCAGGTCATAATACGGAAAGCCTGACCTCGAGCCATTGTAGCCAAACTGTTTGGAGAGACGCCACGCTCCATGCAGTATAAAGACCCCTTCTATATTTCTCTAAAGAGAGCAGACGCACTGGGTGTCGCATTGAAGGCCTACCCATTTCTCTCATTTTCAAGTGGCAATCAAAAGTCGTTACCCCGGTTGTCCCTTCCACCTTTATTTCTTTCTTCTTTTACCTACATTTTATTTTGCATTGATTACTTGTTCTCGTCCTGATATAGCAGAAATATTGCTCATTGGACGTTAAACTCTAAGTAATCAATCAATCGATCATCTTTCAAAATTAAGTATTGTCTTTTTCTGTCCTTTCAAGATTGTGGTCAAAGAGTTAGTAGTCTACCTGTATTGGGTTTTATTCGTATGTTTACTACACTATAGGGAGGGAAACGGGACAGATAAAGGGGAGGGTTGGGTACACATAAACCGGTTTAACCTACTGCTGGCTTTTGCAACTGCCGGTACCAAGTCCGACTGTCCCGAGTTCCTATCGTTGTATGCGTTTGTCTTTTATCTTATTCGTGTTTTTTATGTGAAGTTCCATGACAGATTGTGGCATGTAAATATAATTTTCAGCCATTGTATGTGTTTCCTGTTATCCGTTTTTTTTTACATTTCAATGTTTTGATATTATCTGCACTTAAAAGATGGACCTTCTACTGAACTGAAATATTCAATATCTATATTTGTTGTTTCTCTGAATTACGTGTAATTTAGACACCTCGTGAAACTGAACTAATTCACAAGTTTCCAATTCGTGTATATTTTACTAATGCCAACAGTACCGAACAATATAAAAAATCATTGTTGCGTGCAGAAGAAAGTAATGAATTATTACAAAAATAAAATGACGAAAGATAGTTTACACATGATTGAAATTTAATCATTTATAGATTATTCTGCATTTGAGCAAAACTTTGTTCCTAGCTAATTTTGACTACAATTGAAGACCCTGTTAACCTGTCATGATAATAGCCAGGTTGCTTCGGCAATCATTTGACGTCGGTCGTCCGTCGTAATTTTATTTTATTGGAAGATCATTTCCGAAACCACTTGGCTATTAGGAACCACATTTTTGGTCATACATTGCTCTAGTCCTTTGGTAGTCGCATTTACAGAATTTGTCCGGCAATTCTTCACATAATCCACAGTGCTGCCAGTTGGGGACTTAGTCTAACATGAAGATGGCCGTCAGCGGAGAGACACAAGATCAGTTGAGCCAAAATCCGTCACAATTGTCCTTGGGTGGTCCTCCAAAAAATATGTACAAGTTCAAACCTCATTGGACATGGCCGATAACGGTGAATTTGCTTTAACATTTGACCGTTTGCTAAAACACAATCAAAATCTTCTATGGCACTATATGCCCATTTTGGTCCAATCTTGGTTACATTATTATGTTTATTTGGCACTCTTTAAAAGAATGTGTTCGGCAAGTTTCCCTCACATCCAACATTAAAGCCAGGGAACACATTTTAACATTGGATCATATTGGATACCATTAACAGATCTCCTCTGAAGTCACAAACTCATTTGAAAGTCACCTTGATCACACAAGCTTTTTGGTTGTCTCCTGTAAAATAATTGTCATGCAAGAACCCACCTCATCAGCATTGAAATTTGTAGAATTTGGACATTTTAAGACTTTCTCTTCTAACACTACAAAGCAAACTAGCAACCACACTTGGTTACAATTGTCCTTAGTAGCCTCCGTTATAAAAATATGCCCGGCAAGTCGGTATCACATCTGAAATGTTTGTCTTAGGGAAATAGTTTAATATTAAATCAAATTTAGAATTATTCAAACATCTCCTCTGAAGCCACATTTTTTTTGCCAATTAGAAAAAAAAATTGTCACAATAGACCTTGATAGTCCGCTTTAAAATATACCATCGCAAGTCCACACCTCATCAAGATTGACAGCCTTGGAAAACTTTGATTAACATTTGATCCCACCGAAAACAGATTTTAAGATATTTTCCTATGAAAAAAACCTGGCCATTTAAAACCAAACTTAATGGTCTTTAGATGCTCCTCTCAAACGATGACAAGTAGATCTGTACCAAATATAAAATATTTGCCATTGGAAAACACAGTTAGATTTTGAGCCCTTTCACATCGAGGTCTACTAGAATTTAACGTACTTTTGCTAGTGCCGGTACCAAGTCCGGCTGTCCCGAGTTCCTATCGTTGTTTACGTTTGTCTTTTGTCTTATTTGTGTTTTTCCTGCGTAGTTCCCTAGCAGATTGTGGCATATAATAATAATTTTCAGCCATTGTAGGTGTTTCCTGTTGTCCCTTTTATTTCATTGAAAATGAGAACCTTAAACATTGAAGTTACGTGTATGTAACTAAATACCGAAGTTACTGTGAATTTAGTCTCTGCATATGCTCATTTTAACAACTTATGTCTCTTCAGTGCAGATAAATTCTAACAGTTTGGAATACCATCAACTCAAATTTGTTTAAAACCTTATAGAAAACAACCAATACACTCAAAAAAAATACTTAGTTATTAAATATTATTTAAAAGAAGTATTTGTTTTACTGGCTAATTGCTAGAAATTACTAGGCCATTACTTACTATTACATACAATTACTTATGATTTACTCAAATTTTAAAAGACAACATCAGTAAGTAAATTAATTACTCAGATGTATTGTTTTTGTTAAATAAATGACTCAAGTCTTACATATTACTTAGCAATAATTTTACTACGAACATAACGTAGTCATATGCAAGTATTTTTGTTTTACTTATATAAAGAAAAGCAAACCTTTGACGTAAATACATGAAATAATTACTTAAATGATTGTTTAAATTTAAATAATTACTATGCAATCCATGGAGTAAACATGAATTAAAAATCCTTTTATTAGAAATATGCATCTGCAATCGCGTTTCTGGACTTCCCTCAAAGATAGGCATCTTTTTGTTTATTTCACAGTCATGTTTATTTTTATCTATGACCAGGTTATTTTTAATGATCTTAAAGCTTTATATATGCCAATGTTTTTGATTATACTTAAGTAGCAGTTTCTTATCAAATCAGCGTCAACCTCTTATCTGAGATTGTGGCGCTAAAAGTATAACAATGGAGGATGACTGTATTGTAGCTCTATTATGTTTTAATTTGGCAACTGAATGTAAAAATAATTGCGATATTAAGATTTTGCAACGATTTATTACAATCAATTGTCAGTAGTTAATTGTTACACAACACAATTTACGTTCATACCACTGTTAAACCATTTGAAAAATAACTCGAGACAGCATGGTCACAGTCTCATGGTCTTGCCAATTAAGTTGGAGTAGACCTGAGTCACCTGTCTCTTGGACGGTTTATGTGATCTTAGACTCTCTTCTGAATTCATTACACGCATTAGACCTAAATTAAAACGAGATATTTTTTCCCAATTTATCGATATCAGTCCCCCTCCCCCCTACACAATTTCAAATCGCTAAGAAAAAATTGTACTATAAATTGCCATTTCTGATTTGAAATGATATTGTTATCTAAAATGCGGAATTCAAAGTTTGTTCACTCTTCTTGCAGGGCTTGAACAGTTTATATATGTGATCCATGAACAAGATGTATATTGTCAGCATTTTTGTCTTCTCGAATCTGGGTCATTTTGCGCCGAATTGGTTGTTTCACTCCTATCCCCCTTCACCGTTGATGCATTCCCACTTATTCCCGTTTGCCCTGGGTTGTTTCGCTCCTGATTTATATATCGTTTTCAAAAACTGTTTCATTTACTTAATTGCTTAGAATCTGTTATTGGAGTACCGAGGATGTGCATTTTAAGAATTTTTTCACAGAATTTATAAATTTAAGTAATTAAATTTCAAGTAATACTGTAGATTAAAGTTACCTGTTATTCATTTATTTGAGCAATAATTTTTATACAATCCAAGTAAAACATTTATGAGATAATACGTGCAGTTATTTTATTCAAGTAATGATTTTTTTTTATCTTTTTAAGTAATTTTCTAACAAAGTCTTAACAATTTTGAGTCATAATTTAAATAAATTACTTAATTTAAGTAATTGTTTTGATAAATATTACATAGTATTTATCCATCTTAGTGAATGATTTACTTGCACCTTCTAAAAAAATTATATAATATTAAAAAATCACTACCAAGTTATTATTTTAGTATATATTGCTTAACTAATTAATTCTTTTACTTAAATCAAGTAAAAATGCTACTTATGATTACAAGATACTAGTATTTGATTTAGCGCTAAATGCTAATTTTTAGGTAAAACAATTAACTTGGTAAAAGAATTACCAGTATAAATTTCTTAATTTGATAAAAGAATTACCAGTATAAATTTCTTAATTTGATAAAAGAATCACCAGTAGAAATTTCTCAAGATGCTAATTATTTTACTTACTCATAGATTACTTACATATTACTTGCAATTACTCAATTTTTGACAAACATTTTCACTTATTATTTTACTTAAAATAAGTATAACAATTTTTTTATTTTAAGTAAAAGCAAGTAATATTTTTTTTGAGTGTGTGATTAAAGTGTAAAGCCAAAATCATATGTATTGTCAATGTCAGTCATGGTTCCGATGGGCGATACAGTATCATCAGAGCATCTAGTTTCTTATTTGCACCTTATCACGTTTGATACATATATTATGGGTTTTTTTTTGTATTCCAAATGTTCTGATTTGATCTGCACTTAAATAAATAAGTTGAACTGCTGTGGAAATTGCTACCAGCAGAAACTACATTACGAAGAAAGTTATTTCTACACATCAGTTTCCAAATATAAAAGCATTATTATGCCTTTTTTGTGTGTAAGGATCTGGCGCCAAATAAATCTGATATATCCTGTCAAAATGGTCAATCAATGTCTTTTATTTCGTTCTTTTTTTATTTTTCAGGGTATGTTGGAGGTACTCCTTATACAGTGAAAGCACCTGCAGTAAATAAATTGTGTCTCCCAAAAAACCCACAGTGGGGTTTACATGATAATAAAATTAACAAAAATCCTTCAGTTGCTGGTGCAGTATTTCAGTTAAATGACATAAACATACCTAATACTTTGTTCGATCCTAAATATAATTTTTATCGTGTGGAGTGTTCAGTTTGCCATATCAAGCATGGTTCGTCGATAATTATGATCCCAGGGCGGCAAGAATGTGTTGGTAATTGGAAGAGAGAGTATACAGGATACCTCTTTGCTGGATACCCAAATTATGCAGCTGCTTCAGAATACATATGCGTAGATGGGAAACCTGATCATCTTGCGAAAGCCTCAGATTGGGGAGTAAAAGACGTACTGTTCTCTGTCCGGGCAGGTTGTAATAAGGCACTTCCATGTTCTCAATATATAGATGGGAGAGAGATGACATGCGTTGTTTGTTCAAAATAAAGAGATAAAAAGTAACCTGAGTACTCTCTGTTTTCATTTATTTTACAATAATTATAAATAAAATGAATTTGTTTCCATGTATGTCAAGACAAAAGTTTCTCTGAATTATTAAATTTGTTTCGAACATTAAAGCAACAACACAAAATTTAAATTCGTAAAAACTCACCAATTTTGTTAATCAACATGTCAAAAAAGGCTGATATAATTATGTAAGTGAGAACCGAACCGTCAATCAAAAGAACGAACAATCCATGGACAATGGCAACATCGGACACTCTAAGAAACAAGGACACCACTTAGAAACACATTTTATATGTAAAAGGGCGCACTAACCATTTCTGGTGAGTCGCCTCCAAAAACTAAATAGAGGAAAAATCCTTATTGTTTTTAAATTAGCTTGAAGGAAACTTTGCATAAGGAAAATCTTCTTAAGTTCTTTCTTTCAGTTTTGCAAAGTTTGAATATGAAAAAGAAAGAAAATGAGGTAGATGTCTAGGAGACAACATCCCATATCCAGGTTGAAAGGATCTAGGGGACGATTTATTTTTAAAAAAAAGAAGGATACATTGTATATTATTTTCTCTCATTTCATTATTTGTATCAGAAAAGACAAATTTAGCAATCTAGAGTGGTATTCAAGTTGCCGTAAAAATATCCAAGAAAAATATCTGAAAAAATTAAAAAGTCAATTGTTCAGAGAACAATTGCAAGGTCTTTCACCAGTTTTCACCATGATAACATGTTTGAGTTTGATTTTGTTGTCTATATCAGTCAAAAATGGGATGTAAACAAAAGCTATGACCTATATAAATCTTTTTCTCAACGCTAATTAAGGACTTTTTCGAAAAATTATCTTGTTGCTATGGACATGATAGTCACCTGGTTGGCAATGTCATTTATTACCTCTTTACACCATTATACAACTTTTTGCCTACGGTTGCTAAGGACTTTTATGGTAAATAACGTTGTTGCTAAGGACTTTTATGGCAAATAACATTGTTGCTAAGGACATTGACCTTTGACATTGACCCCATTTTTTCGGCAATATTTAACTGAACATTTTTTGTTCTTATAGTTTGTATCTTACATAGTTTTTGAGATATAAGCAAAAAACCTAAAATCGGACCCCGAAAAATAGTTTTTGGGCCCTAGGTCCAAAACCAGTGGTCCAATTTTTAATCAGCTATCTATTACGGTTAGTTTATCCACTAACAAAGTTCAAGGTCAAAAGTCAGGGTCAAAATTTACCTTTGACCTTGACATCATTTTAAAGGTCAAGTCTTGCCATGAACATAGGTGAAGGTTTCAGGTCTCTACCACTTATCGTTTGGGAGTATTTAGCAATAATGGAAACTCAAAATCTTTCAAAGGGCAATAACTCATACAAAGAGTCGTCGAATCTCTTTGGACCAAATGTAACAAAACTGCGTCTCGTGAAGATGAACATTTTTCCCATTTCATTAAATCAGCTATCTGTTACGGTTTCCGAGTTTATCCGCTAACAAGGTCAAA
>MJUU01038710.1:77124-87824 GCA_002080025.1 Modiolus philippinarum | reverse complement strand
CAATACAAGGGTTATTGCGTCATTGCATGAAAATTGTGGAATATTATAACTCGAATGTATATTGTACTCGCAAGCTCACGCAATATAAAATTTTACTCGGGACAATATTTCCAAACATTCATAATACCAAAATACTGAAATTGCATGAAACACAGTAAATTTCGTTATGCTGTACACGTGTCTCAAGTAGTAACCTCTCATCAGCAGCATTAAAATCAAATAAAATGGAAAGCCAGAATCCAAAAGGGCCCAAAAAGAAGTACTAATTTCCGAAAATATCGAAATCGTAAACCAAATCTAGTACCAAGGACAACTTTCGAGTGCAATTCAAGGAAACAAGCCTCACACACTAGCCATTTAACATAAAAAATATGACCAATTTGAAAACTGTAGTTTTTAAAATTTTGAAGTTTGTAGGGCAAATTAGACATTAAAACAGTTCAATATCTAATTCGCCGCCATGCGCGGTCCCGGCTTACGAATAGGCCCGCAGCATCCTCTGAGCTTGGAGTATGAGTCTTCCTAACAGATTTAGAGGCCCGGCACCTGGATCGGTTTTCAGGTTCTCCGGCTACAGAGCTGCCGGGCGCGTCCCCAGTTGGTGGATAGGGGAATGCCCCGTCTATGCGGGGTAGTCAGGTCATAATACGGAAAGCCTGACCGCAAACCATTGTAGCCAAACGTTTTGGTGAAACGCCACGCTCCAAGCAGTATAAAGACCCCACCTATATTTCTCTAAAGAGAGCAGACGTACTGGGTGTCGTATGGAAGGCTAAATTTCCTGCCCCTACTCATTTCTCCAATTTTCGAGTGGCAATCAAAAGTCGTTACCCCGGTTGTCCCTTCCATCTTCATTTCTTTCTTCTTTTACATACAATTTTTTGCACTGTTTTACTTGTTCTCGTCCTGATATAGCTGAAATATTGCTCATTGGACGTTTAACTCTAACTTATCAATCAATCAATTTCTAATTCGCATCCAAAAACTGCCGCAAATTGATGTATAGTTAAGGTATGATCTTTAGATACGTTTTGCCCTACTCCACCTAAATGTTATTCCTTCGAGTGTAGAACATTGTTTATAACTGGACCAATCTTTGAAAATCACATTTACATTAAACATCTGCACTGAAGAGACATAAGTTGTCGAAATGCGCATATGCAGAAAGTAAATTCACATTAACCTCGCTATTTAGTTATTTGTAACCACTGGGTCGATGCCACTGCCGGTGGACTGTTAGTCCCCGAGGGTATTCACCATCCCAGTAGTCAGTACTCAGATGCTGACCGGAAAGCCGATTATTTTTGGAACCTTACAATATCTTAAATTTTGTAAATTTTGTTGAAAACTAAGGAGTACATTGTATCTCCTTCATGCATAGCTCTGTCCTTAGCTAATTTTGGCTTTACATTTAGATCATATTGGTTAGATCATATTGGTTATTTGTTCTCTATCAGTTTTTAAATATTTTTGAGTATATGGTCTTCCAAACGTTTAGATTTTATCTGTACTGAAGAGACATAAGTTGTCGAAATGCGCATATGCAGAAAGTAAATTCACAGTAACCTCGGTATTTAGTTATTTACTGCAAGTTATTTATAAATATTGTTTTTAATTTAGCTCATATTCGTCAAAAACACAGTCACAAGAAGTTAAAATCATAAGAGATTAAACTTTAAAGGGCATATTAAAGGCAACTATTAGCTGTGAATTCAACGATATTTTACAAATATGAGAAATGAAAGGTCAATTACAAACTTTACAATTACAGCCTATTGAGCGATAAATGCTGTATTCTAAGTTATAAGATGCTTATTACGAGATTGATTGTTAAATATACAAATAATACCGAAGTTGTATAAAAAACAGTAAATTTCGTTATGCTGTACACGTGTTTCAAGGAGTATCAGGCTTATATGGTCTTTGTAGTATTTACAAAATTCATACTCCCGCGACCAAATACGGAACTTTTGTTAGTGAACCCCTCGTAGTGAAAGGCCTAAAGTGTCTGACAACAGTAAGAAGGGTTAGACTTGGATTATTAACATATTTAACACATATGACAAGTATGATAATAAACCCCGGGAGACATGGATTTTACACTGATGCTACATTTTTTATGAAATTATTTGGTCTCATGCAAAATGTAAAGTAAGCTAAACATTTAATTGTGAAAATCATTTGACGTCATATTTTGGCAGAAGCTTTCGAATTGCAATTTCATCGTGGATTTTATATGCTCTCTATATGGACAACACGTGTATTTTATAAAAGTATAACTTTTATCAATGTTTATAAAAATAAGTACCTTGGACTCAAATATTGAAGTTTGTTTACATATTACTACTGATAGTAGTAAATATGCATTACAGGGCATATATATTCCGACCTGTATTTGAGAAACATCGTTAGCATTATGCACATGAAGAATGGATTACAGAGTTGAATCACAGAATAGGCTTGACTCGGATCTTTTTTTTCTTAGAGATTAATAATTTGGTATTGTACTGGCTATTGTGAGTGCATTGTCTTGATATGTAAATCCGATGAGTAATGTAATGTGAACATATTCAAGCACTAACAGTACATTATCTAATATAGATTAAAGGTTGACACCCCGGACATTAAATAATGTACTGTTGTTGTGATTCTAATGCAATGTCTTATTTGTACTTACCGTAGTTGTAAGCGGACAAGGAACAAGACTTTGACAGGGAACCTACCTTGTCCGAGACATGTACATAGTGCAATGGACAGTCAGTTTTGACCAATCAAAGTATCTGATTCATGAAGGTTGCTTTTAGAATAATATATTGCTATATATATATATATATTTTTTTTTTTTTCATTATCCCCGCACTTTTCTGAAGAAAATGCAGGGATATTGTTTTGGTCCCGTTCGTCCGTCTGTCTGTCCGTTGGACGAACCTTGTTAGTGGAACTCCGCCTAGATTTTTGGATTTAGTGTTTTAATTTTGTTGTATATATACTGCAGATTCGGATTTTTGATATTGGTCTTGGTACAAACAAGTGGCCCCAAGATGTCTATTATATAAATGTGAGCTTGTCAGTGGAACTCCTACATTTTTGGATTTAGTGTTTTAGTTTTGTTATAAGATTATTGCATACATGCTGCAGATGCGCAATAAGCTTTCGGATTTTTTTATATTGGTCTTGGTGCAAACTATAGGCCCCAACATGTCTATTATATATACGTGAGCTTGTCAGTAGAACTCCTCCTACATTTTTGGATTTAGTGTTTTAATTTTGTTATAGAATAGTTGCATTTATGCTGCAGATGCGCAATAAGTTTCGGATTTTTTATATTGGTCTTAGTGCAAACAAGAGACCCAAAGATGTCTATTTTGACAACTTTGAGCTTGTCATTGAAACTCCTTCATTTTTGGATTTAGTGTTTTAATTTTGTGTTAGAATTGTTGCATATATGCTGCAGATGTGCAATAAGCTTTCAGATTTTTAAAATTGGTCTTGATGCAAACAAGAGACCCCAAGATGTTGATTTCTTCACATGTGAGCTTGTCAGTGAAACTCCTACTACATTTTTGGATGTAGTGTTTTAATTTTGTTATAGAATTGTTCCATACAGTCTGCAGATGTGCAATAAAGTTTCAGAATTTTGATTCCGGTTCCACTTTTGGAAAATTTCCTGAAAATGTTAAAGACTCATATCTTTTAACTTTTAGCATATATGCTTTCATTTTTTGAGAAGAGTTTGGAAAAAAATTAAATTTTGATTACTTAGAATTCTGGAATATGATTCCAGTTTTGGTAAATATCCTGAAAGTCTCAAAGACCACTTATGTTTTGGAATTCCACCTAGCAACCATACATGTAGTAATTTGTTTCAATTCGGACTAACATTTTCACCGATTGAATTTCAAAAATATTTGATTCCAATTTTGGTAAATTTCCTGAAAGTCTTGAAGACCAATTATTTTTTTTTGGAATTCTACCTATCAACCATACTGTTAGGTAGGGTAATCATTTTTACCAATTGGATTTCAAAAATATTTGATTCCAATTTTGGTAAATATCCTGAAAGTGTCAAAAACCACTTATTTTTTTGGAATTCTATCTAGCAGCCATACTGTTAGGATTTGTTTCTATTAGGCAATTATTTTCACCAATTGGAACTACAAAATAAATAATTCCAAATTTTGTAAATTTCATGAAAGTCTCAAAGACCACTCATTTTAGGAAATTCTACCAAGCAACCGCATATCCATGTTTTCTTTCCTAGTAAAAATAGTGACTATCAATAAATTGATTTTAAAAATTGTGAGAAAAATATGTTGAGAAAAATAACCCCAAGGGTCTATAACAACTGTATTCTGTGTCAAACAGGTAAGTGCGGGGATGGCCATCTTTTCTGATGGCACCACTTCTTGTTTTTTATTTCTTTTCATGTAGTGAGGAATTTACATAAATCCCCTACATTAAAACACCGGACAATGATTTAATTGGGATTTTGAACAAAAGATACATTAAAGACTACATACTTTCACAAATATTAGAATAATATTAGATTCCACAATAACAATACATAAATTTGCATATAAATAACATAATATATATCAAATAGGATAAGGAGACAATTTTTCCCGTCTTACTCCTCCGTCTCGCTTTCCCCTATCACCAGACCTTTCCGCCTGCCTAACTAGTCCTTCTCGTTGTCCTCTTTCATCACACCTTCCTTCCTGTTTTACCACTTCGTCTCGCTCTTTCCCGTATCATCTATCAAAGTATCTTGCCGTCTGTCAATATCGTCGATCTCTACATCATCCTGGAAGATTCCACTGGTTAAAATGTTGTATACCTCCTTGTTTACCCTACAATAATTATAACAGTTTAAAGAATAATGTAATGTACAATGTAGATTTTTTTTTTAAATTGAGCTGTACTTTAAACCTTTTGCAAACCTACGTATCTATGATCCAAGTTCCGTAGATGAAGCAAAAGTTATATATTTTGTGCTTTAGTGTACATGGACTTTATATCCTCATATATAATATCACCACGCTCAAGTGATATGTTGTTAGTCTTGATGGGGGATAAGCGTGAAGCTTGATCGGTCGTTTTTAGTAAGCTGCAAACAGGATCGTGGAAAGAAAGTAATGGCGAAAACGGAAAGGATGTGAAGCGGGAATTACTGAAAAAAAAAGACTCGTGATACGGGAAAAATGTGGCCCCTTTAAGAATCTTTGAAAATATTTCTCGCTTGGGAAACGTGAACATGAGATCCCGGGAAAGGGCCCGCATTGAGACCCCCTATGTTGATGTTGTTCTCTGGTGCCCACAAGATATCCGATTGTATTTCTGGCCGCCAGTNGGGGGGGGTGTGGGTGTGTGTGGGGGGTCAAGGCAAGGTATTACTGTTAATGATTTTCGGGCATTTTAAGCAGATTGTTTGAATGTTTTTTGTTTAATAAATTAGTTGTTTACTGTGTTTGGTACATTTGGTGATTTTGTTCTGTGAAATTTTTACTTTATTTTAACTGCTTAAGGGAAATAAAAAAACTGTTTTTCATAAAAATCTGCTACTTGTTTTGTGACTGTTATCATAGATTGCATGTAAATTTACTGTTAAGTGTATTGTTCGGAACTAAAAGATAGTTTACCTGTAAATTAAACCCCCGTTGACCCCCTTTTATCAATCTCGGGTTCTTAGATTTGTAACTGATCTTTGATTTGTTACTTAATAAGTAGTCTATGATCTGAAATAACCACATGCACCCCAACTTCATAACATTACCCCACCTTTAAGTCTGCTTTAATACTCCCTCTTCAATGTAAAACATGCTAATACGAGCATTACCTGCATGCAGTAGTGAAACAGACCCAGCTTTGAAACCCAACTAACGATTTTTTTATCAAGTTTCTTCAAGTTGCTCCTAACCGCCTTTGTATGAAATAGAGGCTTAAAATGTTAGGCTATTATATGAGCTTTCCCACAAGCCACAATACTGCTTTTCTACACCGAATAGGTCCTACAAAGCCATAAATGAAACTGTACGAAATATTATAAAAATGTAATCTTCAATTGTGTTTAGTTTATAAAACTAAGTATATATTAACAGTTCGTTTTTCATTTGAGGTGTTGGATGCGGTTGATCACCAGAAGAGACGCCACCAGCAGTCACGTGACCGGAAGCGGATGTCACGTGACCGGAACACGAAGTATTTTTAATGTGCATGCGCAACCGTAAGTATCCTCAATTGAAGCCATATTGAACAGAAAAGGCGTGTTGGTACCACACGTGACCTTGCTGGGTTGTTGTATAACAAAATGACATAACGCATGCGCGACCGGAAGTGAGTGTGTCCCAAATTTTAGACAGGAAGTGATCCTATTAGAATTTCGCAATGTGTACCGGTAATGACGTGATGGAACAACATGTGACCCCTCAGGGATGTTGTATAACATAACATTACGCATGCGCGACCAGAAATAGTTGCGTGTCTCCTGAAGGTAGCCATGTTAACCGGAAGTCGGGTATTTTCAGAACGACTCGGGCTTGGCTGTTCGCTTGTTCTCGGTCGTTATCATTGTGTAGTATTTCTGAGGGTGTCTTCTATCATTTCTGTGTTCATCAAAGAGAGATAACTATTTCTAGTATTTTCCCTGCGCTTTTAGTTTATTTATTTCAACCGAAACTTAGGCGAGATAACTTGAAATTTACTCATACTGCTTATGAGTTGATGTTTATGTTCACGAGTATGCCAACACGAAAAAGACCAACTTAGATATTAAACATTTTGACACAAACACGATTCATTTTCACTTCTTCACTACCTGTGAAAGGTTCACTCTGCATTTTCCTTGGCTTGTTACTGGTCATGACTATATGGTTATAGGCTGCATTACCCCGCTCTCCCATCCCAATTTTCATTATCGTATCCTTTACATGGATTCGTTGCTATCTTCAGTCGATTGTGTTGGTGAGCTTTTTCAGAAATGGATTTTCTTGTTTTATGATACTACTCACGACTTCTCTCATAGCTCACGAATATGTCACACAACTGACGATATGCTCACAGGACTCACGATCTGCTCACACCACTCACATGTGTACTTTTAGCTCTGCTTGCGTGTACATTTCACTATTTAGCGACATCGGTGGTGGTAAGCTATGACCAGGTGGTGGTGGAAGAGGAGGATGAGGCAGTGCTTGTGGTGCTGTTGAGAGTGGTGTTTGTGAGCTGACCTTATCCATATCTTATCACCATACCCATATTATATCATCTAACCTTAACACCAACGCTAACCCTTAACAATCTAAACCTAACCATAACATAACTCTAACCCCAAACATAATAAGACCCTTATCCTATATATGGTTTACCCTAACCCTTACTATGCTCTAACCCTAAACCCAACAATATCTATAATCAAACCATAACCCTATCTATAATCTCTAACCTTGTAATCAGTGTTCGGCCTGTAAGTTAGATTCATTATTTGTTCTGAAAAGCACCATGCATTTCCCTTTTATTTTCCCAACTATATAGTTTAATAGTAGCAAATGCATGTTTCTTTGATTAAATATCATGCATTCTTCATTTACAGAATTGTGTTCATCATAATTTAAATACGCTACATCGTAATGTTCTTGTTTCAAAAAAGCTAGACCTAGTGCTCTAGTACTTACAGTTACTTTTGCCTTTCTCCGAAGAGAAACCAATTGTGTAGATTTCTGTTTGATGTGTCTTTCTCATAATTAGTTCAGTTGTCATCGTTTTTGCTAGTTAACCAGAAAAGTGTGCTTGGTTTTGCAATTGTAAATCAGTATTTGTAACAAACAAGCAAACAAACAAATCCTCATTGTCACTTAGAAAAGGGCAAAACAGACAAAAGTTATCAATGATGCAAATAAGGTCTGATATACATTCTTTAGCATTAATAATATTAGCCTTTCTAGCTCTTACTGCAACAGCAAAGTTTGTATTTCGCCAATCGGCTACGTTTTTGTCTCGCCGCTCGCAAAAGAAGTTGGTCTACTCGACTTTCCCTCCAAATTAAAAACAAACGAAGGGAATGAATATTTGTCTATAACCTTAGCAGAACTTCAGGAATTTTATTTTAAAAATGATGCTTGATACTTTCAACGTCTTCAATTTGGGATTAACGAAACTTTCTACTTGTCTACACACTGTCTTGATAATACTTGGTAATTGGAAGAGAGAGTATACGGGATATCTCTTTGCTGTATCTACATCTCATACAGCTTCAGAATACATATGTGTAGATGGGAAACCTGATCATCTTACGAAAGCCTCGGATTGGGGAGGTAAAGACATACTGTTCTCTGTCCGGGCAGATTGTAATAAGGCACTTCCATGTTCACAATATATAGATGGGAGAGAGGTGACATGTGTTGTTTGTTCAAAATAAAGAGATAATATGTTACCTGAGTATTCTCCGTTTTCATTTATTCTACTATAATTATAAATATAGTTCATTTGTTTCCATGTATGTCAAGACAATAGTTTCTCTTAATATTAAATTTGTTATCAAACATTAAAGCAAATAAATTATGAAGCATCAACAATGAAATGACTTAAACTTAACATATCATTATTTAAAATATCACACAGTTTTTCATCTAAAAATAACCAGCAAAACTAAAACAAAATAGAAACAACACAAAATTTAAATTCTTAAAAATTCACTAATTTTGTTATTTAAATTTGTCAAAAAAGCTGGTATAATTATTTTTAAGAGAAAAAATGCACTAACCATTTCTGGTAAGTCGCCACCAAAACTAAATGAAGAAGAAGAAGAAACAATAGAAGAGGAAAATCCTTATATTAAGAATATTATTAATTTAGCTTAAAGGAAACTTTGCATGAGGAAAATCTTCATAAGTTCTTTCTTTCAGTTTTGCAAAGTTTGAAACTGATCTATTTTTTTTTAAAAAGTAGGATACATTGAATATTGTTTCTCTCATTTCATTAGTATTTGTGTCAGAATAGACAAATTTAGCAATTTAGAGTGATTTTAATGTTAGCGTAAAAATATCAGAAAAAAAGTCATCATTATACTTAAAATGTATCAATATTCCTATTTTCCTTTGAGTTTCATAATTCATATCCAGTGCAAAAATAAAAACACAAGGAAACCGACGTCCATAGATGCGACACATTTACAAAATATGCCAACACCTAGAACACACTTTTTATATTCAGGTACTCACAGTGTGACATCAGGTGCTCAAGAAGGGTAAGCATTTTCCTGTTTTATATCTGGTACCTCTCATACTGTCAATCAAGTCAGGGTAGATTCAGATCCGGTTGTGTTAAATCCGGGAAAACGAGCAATCTTGCAAGCTGAATATTTCCGTTAACATCAGTGACTCCGACATTCATATATTTATTATTATTATATCGATAATATCATGACGAAGGCCATAGAATTTCTGAGGAACTAAAGTAAAAGGGTTACTGACTGACCAGTTTCTGAGACAACGTTTTTTCTTTGATTAAAGAGGCGCTGAATAAACGAAATGCTCTGCAGTAACGAAAGGGTGAAACAGGAAAAATTATTAAGCAGAATTCGGAACTTCTAAGTCGTATTCAAACAGGATAACTTTTATGAAACTCTACGAATAAAATTTAATGCTTCAGTACATTGAGAGGGAATCACTAATTGATGAACACTGTTGAGCTAAGGGTGATTTATATTCAATCTGTTGTAGCATTTCAAGTTAATTGTTTTCGTCAATTAAAATTTAGTTAAAGACTTGTCACGTAGGAAAAAGTATATGTATCTACTTCAATTTCATAAATATTTTGTTTTTATCACATCAATACATTAAAAATCCAGTGACTCCGTCTCACTGGTATTTGAGGAGATCGTTTCCGCCTTCAATTACACGAGAGTTCCTATCTCGAAAGTCCCGTATTGGATGTGTCAATTGTGCCTATAATTTAAGAGGTCACTGTGTAGATCCAACGTAAATATTCTTTAAATCGTGGATAATTTAATATTGGAGTGTTAAAAAACAGTTTGATAATATTTCCTGAAAACAAAATACAGAAACCTGAAGAATTGATGTGATCTATTTATTTATTTATTGGAAACTTTATACCTATATTTTACAAAATCAGCTCGACCAGCAATCAGATGTTTTTTCTAGACACTGCTATCATTCCAATGTACACGTAAAAATATTCCCTGCCAATTGGGATTTTGCTTTAATGCTCGTATTAATCGAGAGCTATCGAAAAACCTGTTTTTGTATCTCCGGCACACGTAGATTGCGTAGACATATACAGATCATTTTAGTTGTCTTTCGTCGGTGTAAGTGTCGTTGTCCGTCCAAATGTTTCGCTACACCTTTCCCAGCAACTACAAATTACAGCCACTTGAAATTTTGTGTGTGACTTTAGGTTTCCATATTGCGCTTAATGAATTTAGGTCTTTCGCACATCTACTCTTTTATTACCGACTGTACTATACCAATATTTTCAATAAACTGTATGTCAATAGGGCAAATTGTGGTAACACTTTTTCTCAGCAGCTGCAAATCACAGGCTTTTAAAATTTGTATGTAATTTAAGAATGTGAATCCATTGTTATCGCACATCAACTTCATTTTAACCAATTTTGGATATTTTTAACAAATACCGTATAGCGGGTAATTTTCGCGGGGTTCCAATTTTCGCTTATTTTCGCGGAT
>MJUU01038710.1:57981-72711 GCA_002080025.1 Modiolus philippinarum | reverse complement strand
GACAAATTTTACAGGAGTTATGGGACTTTATCGACTTAATGCATACTACAACATAGAAAGACTTTGTGGACACAACTCCTCAAAATCCAATTAAGGGATTTTGCTGAAATTTTGCTTGGCTGTTTCTCACCTAATGCAGTTGATCATATCCTGCCGCCATTTTGATTCGCAAAATTTTACATGAGTTATGGAACTTTATCGACTTTACTGCAGCGGCGGGGGACATAGCTACGCGTAGCAATCTTGTCAAGTTTATTTTAGTTGCTCCGAACCACCTTTGTATGAAATAGAGGCTTAACATGTCAGGCGATTGTTTGAGCTTTCCCAAAAGCCATAATTTTGCTTTTCTATACCAAATAAGTCTCACAAAGCCATAAACGAAACTGTACAAAATATTAACAAAAGGATGGGTTGAAATAAGACCGTTTTTTATTTGGTATAGATAAGAATATGTGTACTAAATATTGAGAGGTTTTATTATGAAATTATACAAATTATGCAAACACAGCCCTCAACACATTTTAACTCTCAGTTTTGAGCATGGCTTGATAATGAGCCCTAAGTGTACTATGCCTCTTGCACACTTACCAATAGCACCATCTTTAGAAAGGCATTGACCTGATAACTAATTTAAACTCTTAGTTTTTTTTCTGTTTTCAAAGAAAAAAAAACATTATTTCAGTTTTATTCCAAAAAAGGAATCAACTATGAACAATTACGGAATCCCTTGTCTAACAAAGATACATATTTATCGCAGTAAGTGTTTCCTGTTTTCTTTGCTTCTTTAATTATCGCAGAACAAGTTTTGTATTTTGCTGCAATCAATTCAAACATATTCTTGGGTATGGAATATCATTATATTTTCATTGTGAGAGCCTTTCCTACATACGACGAAGCTCTACAAGAAAAACTAAGCAGTAAACAAAGGCCTTTTAAACTAAAGATACATGTATCTGTTATATTTTAACTCTGGTAGGTGATTGCTAGATTCCGTTTTTAAACATTCACTCTGTCCAAGTGTCAGCTGTATAAAAAAGTTATAGGCGCTCCTGTAACAAATCGAAAAGGGAACCCTTTTCTCATTAGACCAATTCTGCAAAATGACGGTAACAAAATCGAAGATATAACATAGAGGTAACATAGGGGAAAAAAAAGGTTAAAATACAAAGAAATTGGAAAATAGTTGATCCAATTTCTTCGGAATATTTTTTTTTACATGTGCAAAGATGGTTCTTAAAAGCACTTAATTATAGTTCATGGCTAAGTTATTTTGTTTCAAATACATAAAAACACAATTGATATCGGGAAAACCAAAAAGAAAAATTTAACAAAATATAAAACATCTGCTTACTAAACCAGATCGTGTTTAGCTTATTAGGCAAATCGCCAGGTCAGCAAAAAAACTCTTACAAGGTCTAACAATTTACAAAGAATTTTGATATAAAGATATAATTTGCATATATGAATCAATAAAACTTTGATAAACGAGGCAGATCACATAACAGAATATCATAAATACACTGAATTTTTACTGAAAAATACAATTTTTTTCAAATTTTTTATATGCCTTGCACATGGAACAAGCTTGGCGTTTTGAGTGCATAATTCTTATTAAAAACGGTAATCTCATATATACTTATTAGCTTGGTTCCGAATGCAAAAAAAGGGTTAAAATTCAGTTCGAATATCCCTAATGTCGATTATTTTTCAATAGGCTCAATGTTAATTGCCATAAAGAGGGGTATTATAAACGAGTTTATTTCAATAGAATGAAGCAATATTTAAAAAAAATCACATATAGTCAACAACTGCAAATGTTCTAGTGTTGAAATATACCAAAGAAATTATGTTTCTACTAAATTTATGTTTGTCAAATCAGTGGGCCGATTTAGCATCTTAATGCAACCCATCCTTTAATCTTAAAATGTGTTCTGTTTATAAAACTCGAAATGCACGAGTATGTAGTAATGTTTCTGACTTCAGCAATATCATTTACAAAGCTCATAAATTCAAAAATTGTCCTTCCAAACTTATTAATCCGTTGAACAAACTTATTCATAAAGGATATAACTACAGCATTGTTGTTAAATCTTTACTACTGGTTTTTGTTGGCAAAAATATTGATCATTTCCTAAATGCTTTACACCATAACTAAATTTAAACATTTTTCCATATCGGCAGTATTTGGCATTGCACAATATCATGTTCTTCTTTCATAATTGATGATGTTGTTATACCAAATCTATTTAGAAGTATTTCAATTGAAATTTTATATGTAAGAAGGCTTGATATCATAGTCAACGGAAATTATGTCCTTAGCTAGCTGTCAGTGACTTCGAGCATTTGTCCGGACAGTACCCGTGTGTATTGTCTTCATGTTTTATGTACTTCATTGTAAGGGTACTCGTCTTGATAAGTTGGACCTTCTTCTAGTTTGATTTTTACTGTGAGTCTTTTTGTGTATTTATTTTAAGCCATTCTCCACACATACGGGAGGGTTTGGATCCAAGAAAGTGAGTTTAACCCCACCGCAATTTTTTGCGCCTGTCCAAAGTCAGGAATATGCTAGTCATTGGCTTGTCCTTGTCTTCTTAAAAATTTTAGTTTCTTGATATATGGGTTATTGGATGTGGTTTGAATTGATTTATTCACTTTTTTACCTTTTTGGGACCATTTAGGACTTACTATATGGTGTGAGGCTCCTCACGGTGTTGAAGACCATATGGTGACCCCTAGATGATTTGTTTTTGGATCGTTTTAACCTAGATATGGGATGTTGTCTCCTTGACATTTACCCCATTTCCTTTCTTTTTCATAAGTATATGTGAACAGTTTTTTTTTCATTGGAGGTGGTGGATGCGGTTGATCACCAGAAGAGACGCCACCAGAAGTCAGGTGACCGGAAGCGGACGTCACGTGACTGGAACACAAAGTATTTTAATGTGCATGCGCAACCGGAATTTGCCGTAATTAAAGCCCTATTCTGCCCTATTGAATGGAAATGACGTGTAGGAACAACACGTGATCCCGCAAGGGTGTTGTATAACAAAATGACATAACGCATTCGCGACCGGAAGTGGATGTGTCCCAAATTGCAGACCGGAAGTGGTCCTATTTGAATTCCGCCATGTTTACCGATAATGATGTCATGGAACAGCATGTTACCCCTCAGGGGTGTTGTATAACATAATATTACGCATGCGCGACCAGAAGTAGTTGCGTGTCTCCTGCAGTTAGCCATGTTAACCGGAAGTTGGGTATTTTCACTAGTCACAGCGACTCGGGCGTGGCTATTCGCTTGTTCTCGGTCGTTGTCATTGTGTTGTATTTCTGAGGGTGTCTTCTATCATTTCTGCGTTCATCAAAGGGAGATAACTCTTTCTAGTATTTTCCCTGCGCTTTTTAGTTTATTTATTTCAACCGAACCTTAAATAAGATAACTTGTAATTTACTCATGCTGCTTATGAGTTGATGTTTATGTTTACGAGTATGCCAACACAAAAAAGACCAACTTAGACTTTCAATATTTTGACACAAACACGATTCATTTTCACTTCTTCATTACCTGTGAAAGATTCACTCTGCATTTCGCTAGGCTTGTGACTGGTCATAACTATATGGTTATAGGCTGCATTACCCCTTCCTCCCATCCCAAATTTCATTGTTTTATCCTTTACATGGAGTCGTTGCTATCTTCAGTCGATGGTGGGTCATAATCATCCAAAACTTCATCATCATTCAGATACTTTCATTTATTTTTGCTCTCGTGCTCAACACAAGACAACAATGAAAGCGTTGTTCCATTTGCTTAATCTTACCATGTATTTATAGGGATTTTGTCCCATGTACATTTACTCTATATCCCTTTATTTGTTCAATTCTCTATTCGATGGTAGTGGTGGTGATGATGGTTGGATCACTCGTTCTAATTTCTCTATTCGATGGTATTCGTGGTGGTGGTGGTGATTGGATCATAGGCTATTGTGTGTGTGTTGTTGATGAATGTTGAAGCGTTATGAGGATGGTGGTGGTGGTGGTTATGAATGAGGAAGCGGTGTGAGGGTGGTGGTGGTGATGAATCAGGAAGCAGTGTGAGGTTGAAAGTGGTTATCTTGATAGTTAGGTTTTTTAATGGATGTAACGGCGATAATTTTGTTGGTGAGCTTTTTCAGAAATGGATTTTCTTGTTTTATGATACTACTCACGACTTCTCACATAGCTAACGAATATGCCCACAAAACCAACGAGATGCTCACAGGACTCACGCTTTGCTCACAGCACTCACAAGTATACTTGAAGCTGTGCTTGCATGTTAATTTCACTATTAAGCGACGGCGGTCGTGGTAAGCTATGACTAGGTGGTGGTGGAAGAGGAGGATGAAGCAGTAGTTGTGGTGCTGGTGAGAGTGTTGTTTGTTTGTGACCTGACCTTATCCTTATCTTATCACCCTGATCCATATCATATCATCTACCACTTACACCAACGCTAACCCTTAACAATCTAAACCTAACACAGGCACTTGTTTCTATCAATTGGGGTGGGGGGGGGGGNGGGTCGACCTATATGTAAAAGTAGAAGAAGGTGTCGGACTAAAGAAACTCCTTAGTTGATAATGATCGTTTTTTTCCTTTCTTTAGTTTCAACTATGACTTACCATATATATGTCGGTCCCGAAATGATTAATCCCAGTTTTTGTATCCCTATGTTGCCTCTTAAGTGTTATCAGGTCTTAATTATGCTTTTTCTAGGTAAACAACACATAACACATTTCTATTGGCGTATAACTTCCGGTTTGTCAAAGAAGTTGTTGTAAGCCGCGATATGATTGGCTGATTTAATAAAAATAAAAATCTTAAAAAACACTATGTTCCATGAATTGTTGCCACACATACAGCAAGGGTATACAAATAACAAAATACCCAGGTTAATGTGAAGTTAGTTTCTGCATATGCGCATTTCGACAACTTACGTCTCATCAGTGCAGATAAAAATCTTTTGCGACTTTTTCTCGCGAGCAAGACAATAAACTATGTTCCTGCTGTTGGTCATCTTAAATGAAATACTGATCTGCAGGATACCTTTTTTCTATGGGATAATCTTAGGACCATTGTGACTAATTTTGGTTCTAAATGGACTTGTAGTTTTTGAAAAGATCTTTGAATGCGTTTTCTATAGGGTCAAATGTTAAAACTATGTTCCCTGCTGGTGGCCATCTTGAATTAGGTATGTACTTGCCGGGTACCTGTTTAGGAAGGAATCAACTTAGGACCATTGTGACTTAGTTTGGTTCTAATTGGACCAGTGTTTTCGGAGAATAAGATATTTGAATGCGTTTTCCATCATGTCCAATGTTTAAAGTATGTTCCCCGCTATCAGCCATCTTAGATAAGGTACGGACCTGCCATATACCTTTTTGGAAATAGCCATCTAAGGACCATTGTGACTAAGTTTGGTTCTTATTGGACTAGTAGTTTCTTAGAAGATCTTTGAATGCGTTTTCCTTTCAATTGCGTTCAATGTTAAAAGTATGTTCCCCTTGGATAAGGTAAGGACCTGCCGGATACAATATTTATAGAGGACCACCCAAGGACAACTGTGACCTAATTTGGATAACTGGACGAATGGTTTAAGGGGGGAGATCTTTTAATGAAAAGTTTACGACGGACGCCAAGTGATGGCAAAGGCTCACCCTGGCAGAGCCAGGTGAGCTAAAAAAAAGTATAGTAGGCCATGATTAAAAAACATTCACAAAAATGTACTAATAAAAATTCAACTAAACATGACAAAAGGGAGAGGACGGTTAATTGCCTAACGTTTTGGTCATATGGCCTTCGACTAAGGGCTACCGGGCTGAAACGCAGAAAAGGATATTAAAATGGCGAGAGAACTGAGACCTAATGACGTGTGATAGATATTACCTTTAAACATTGTGCCAAATCCTAAAGATTATCAAAAAACGAAAATATAACATTTTTAGTACTTTAATTTCAATGCAGGAAAAGTATCATATCTTATCATTTATGCCAAAGGGTCGAACAGTTCCAAGAATTTTTTTCTGTTTTAGGAACTGTCGTTGTTTCCCATATGCTCTCAAAAATATCGCTGGCATTAGATGTCAACACTGTCTATATCGTAGACTGCATTCAAATACATTTATCTAAAATGAAATACAAGAGAGAAACAAAACAATTTGGCTGACATATAAAGAAAAGGTGTTCTTTGAAAAAGTGAAGACCTGTTTTAGGGTTTATAAAGCAGAGGAAACTACATTCAGATACTTGCAACAACAAAAAAACATACAATTTGAAGTGTAAAGAAGGCGTTTATTTAGAAAATTAAAAACAGAAGTTAATCATGTTACATTTGAAACACAATATAAAGTCACTCAGGCTGAAAAATATGAAAGGTGTCGAAGGTCTCCAGAATATGTCATAAATCTAAACCTGGGTATAGAGTATTGGATCTTGAATAAATAGATGGTTTAATCGCTGACAAAACAAAAGCTGTGTATATACTCAGGTCCTAAAAATCTGGTATTAAAATGCATGAGATCAACATTTATACAAGTCAGGCCAGCATTTTTTTATCACTGGATTTACGAACTTTTTTCCAAAGAAGAAAGCGTCGGCTTGTCGAAATAAAAATAAAAATAAAGTCTAAAAAACCTCCAGTCGACCAAAAAAAAAGAATAATAAAAGCGATCGATGTGTATTTATTTTTTATTGTTCTTGAAATGTCAAATGTAATATTTTTTACTACAAAGGAATGTGACATCAAAGTACTATATGCTGTGCTTTCAGACATATGTTCAATTAGTTTGCAAATATATATTTGAAGTACCCATTATTAAATGTTGATAAGTGTAAAGAAATTTAATATTGAAGTCCTGTGGAAAATACATATAAAGCTCCTTTTAGCAGAGCATGAATATTTTTTACTCCATTTTGTTTATTTAAAAATAATTTCTCCTTTTTTTTTTGCTTCAGTATTTGTTTAATGATGTATTTGTAGGATCCTTTAATGACCCGAAAACCGTTTCTATTTGGAACTTTGCAATATCTAAATTTTTGTAAATTTTGTTGAAAACTAAGGAGTAGATCACCCTACGCATAGCTCTGTGCTTAGCTGTTTTGGTTTTACATTTAGATCATATTGGTTATTTGTTTTCTATTAGTTTTTAAACATCGTTGAGTTAATGGTCTTCCAAACGTTTAGATTTTATCTGCACTGAAGAGACATAAGTTGTCGAAATGCGCATATACAGAAACTAACTCCACAGTAACTTCGGTATTTAGTTTTTTAATATGATACAGGAACATACAATGCTTCACTTCAACAATTCATGGAACATAGTGTTTTTGGTCACGTTTTATTAATTCTCAGTGTGCAATGAACTTCAAACAAAAAGTTACAACTGAAACAGAAATTGAAGATAGCAAAAGTTATCAAGTTGACATCCTTTAGTGTACATTAAGAAATGACAGATTTCATGCACTCAAATGACTCATGCATATATTTTCAGTACCATGAAAAACTTTATATAATTCCCACATCTCGCCATTTTATGCCAAGTTTTCTTGCAACTGACACATGAGTTCCCTTACCTGTCGACTTTTTAAATGCTCATGGAGATTTTGAAAAGTAAAACGATTCTATGCATACCATAATACCTATAACAGGGGCTCCCCATCCCCTATCTTGTTGTTTTTGACATCTTCATGACATCACAATTATCATGCAGTAAAATTATGACTGTATAATAAGCATCCCTAGCATTGTACAACAAGATTTGACAGTACGGGTTATTTCGCATGATCAGTCGTCTATATCAGACCTTGACCTTCTAGGAGGGCAATCAGTTATTTTTAGAAACTTTAACTTTTTTTTCGAAGGAAGGCTTTTAGTCGTAGGGTGTTCATATTTTGTATTCAACTTCTTTTTGATGAGAGCTTTCTAGAGGTATGATATCTGTAGACATTTTGAACTTGACATTTTCCTGAGCACATTTTAAAAAACTTAAACCTTGCTTCTATAACAAAAATGTTAATTGGTAGGGTGTTCATATTTGGTATGCAATTTTCTGTTGATGAGAGCTTTAAAAAGGTACCATATGTGTAGACATCTTTACCTTGACCTTACCCTTGGGCAATTTTGTCTCCTCTGTGACAAATGTCGCAAAGGCGAGACGTGGCAACCATATATTCCGTCGTCCTTGTTGTTGTAAACATTTGGTTTACCCTAATGTTAAACTTGTTAACCTTGCTTATAGAAGTTAGTTCTTTAGTGATTGGTTGTTTATATTTTGTACATGTCTTTGTTATATTGAGCTCTCTGGCAGTACCATGGTTGCAGACAATTTTGACCTCGACCTTTCCCTGAGGGCAATTTTTGTTAAAACTTTAATCTTGCTTCTATAATGAATTTTTAGTGATAGGGTGTTCATATTTGGTATGCGACTTTTCTTTTGAAGAGAGCTTTCCGATGGTACCATATTTGTAGACATTTTGACTTTGAACTTGCCTTAAGGTGTCTCAGTGGTATTATTCCGCCATTTTTGTCTTATACTTGTTCATTTAGGTTTCATTCCTTAAAAAATTTAACAAAGTAGTTATTTAATATTTAAAGAATGTTCCAAAGTATTTAGAAATATTATTCCTAATCACTTTTACAACATTTTCATTACAAAAAGTGGACTAAAACACACAAGCTTTAAATCTTAAGCTGAATTTACAGAACACAGAAATTATACAAGGGAGATAATTTGAGAAAATAATTTAACAAAGATATTACTACAGAAATTAACATTTTGCAATTTATCTGACTTATTTCAACGGTGACCCCTAATTTTTATTTTGTATATGTAAACTATATAATAATTTTAAAACACATGCAAAGTATGGAAAAAATCTATAATAAATTTTTCAAGCTATCCTCTTATATAACCATTTTCCCTAAGATTTCTATATAAAATCCTGAAATGTTCAATTTCAGTTTTTTCACTTAAATGCAGGGTGACCCCCAAATTTTATTTTATATTTTGAACAATAATACAATTATGTTTCTACACAGAAAATTTCACAAAATTCTATAATAGGAAAATAATACCCTGTAGACACCATAAGAGCAATTTTTCTAGAAGGTAGATAGTGTATTACTTTCAAATTTATTGTGTATTGAGATCACATTAATAACTAGTGATCTATGTTGTCTTCTGGCAACTGTTGCTTATCTTGGACCCTGTTGGAAAACACATTAACAGATATCCTCAGAAACAACTGAGCTAATTTTAACCAACCTTGGCCACAATTATCCTTATATTGTTTGCACCTTATCCAAGACGTCCGCCAACATTAAATATAGTTTTGACATTGGACCGTATGGAAGAATACACTTGGAGATCTTCTCTAAAACTACTGAGCTTTTGGAACCAAATTAACCAAACTTAGTCACAATACCAGTTATCCTTCAGTGGTCCCCTCCAAAAAAGTTCTTTTCCAGGTCTCGAGCTCATCCTATATGCCGAACAGCTAAAAAAACAAAGTTTAAACATAGGACCCAATCGGAGAATACATTTAGAGATCTTCTCCTCTAAACCACTTAGCTAATTGCAAGCAAACTGAGCCACAATTGTCCACAAGTGGTCCCCTTTCAAAAAGTTATTATTTAGGGTTGCCCTTTTTACCAAACCTGGTTATGCCAGGATGAGCTTTTGCCATCATTTGGTGTCCGTCGTAAACTTTTTATTCAAAGATCTCCTCTGAAACAGCTGGGCCAGTTGAAACCAAATTTGGTCACAAAAGTCCTTGGATGGTCCCCTTAAAAATTGTATACGGCAGGTCCGTACCTCATCCAAGGTGGCCGCCAGCGGGGAACATAGTTTTAACATTGGACCTTGTGGGAAAAACATTCAAAGGTCTTCTCAGAAACGACCAGTCCAATTAGAACCAAACTAAATCACAATGGTCCAATTAGAACGTTCCTTTCAAAAATGATGTCCGACAAGTCCGTGTCCCATCCATGATGGCTGCCTGCGGATAACATAGTTTTAACATTGGACTGTATAAGACCAAGGAAAACTCATTCACATCTTCTCCAAGGTGGCCTTAGCAAGAAACAGTTTAAACTCTGGTCCCTATTGGAAATGCCATTCATCTCTCTGTGCCAGCCATGTTCCAGGTGAGCGATACAGGCTCTTGAGAGCCTCTTGTTCCAAGATGGCCACCAGCCTAGAAGATAGGCAAATTTTGGACCGCCTAGTCAAAAGATGGTTAAACTTTGGAAATTATGGGTAAATGCATCCAGAGATATCTGACACTATTGAGCCAATTTGTACCAAATTTTGCCACAATACTCCAGAGGTGTTCCCTTCCACAAACAGTTGTTTTCATGTTCACATCTCGTCCCACATGGCCTAGTCTTATTATTGAGACCTGTCGAAAACGCATTTAGAGGTGGTCTCCTTTTCACATGCTGGGCCAGTTGTAACCAAACCGATGGCCACTAAAGTACTCACGTGGTGCTCTCCCAAAATATTTTTTGAAAGTACTTATCCAATTGGAACCTAATTTGGCCGGGTTGGCTTTAAAAAGTTTTTTTTATGAGATTTGCGTCTTCTCCAAGATTGCTGCCAGTGGGGAACATAGTTACATTGGACATGGTTTCATTGGACCTTATAGAAATGGAAAACTTTCATCATCTTCGTTGAATTGGTAAATTACATCCGAGTCATTTGGAAGCAAACTTTTCCATAAATGGTCTTTGTTAAATCTCCTACAAAAGTGTTATCGTTCAAGTTTGCACCTGATCCAAGATGGTCGCATTCGTGGAACATAGTTTAAAATTCAAACCTTTTGTAATCTTCTCCCATGAAACTACTGAGCCAGTTGGAACCAGACTACTAGTAAGTCCTTTTCTGATTTCCTACAAAAAAGTTGTTTTCTGGTTAGCATCTTGCTGAAATGGCCAATAGCGATAGACTTTTTTGACGTAAGGCCTGCTGTTATTGAGTTACGCCATTACGATGATTCATCATTTGCTTACGTTTTGATCAGTTTGCAGGATTTCCTGAAAATTTTTCAGTTACAGTCTGTCATTTCATGTAATGCCATTCAGTATATTAAAGATGTAATTGCTATTTCCAATAAAAAAAGGGATGTAAATATAATGTTTAAAAGGGAATTGTTTTCTAAGGGAATACTTTCAGCTTGAGTATTGTATGACTACAGAGTGTGATATTCACTTCAAGGTGTAGTTTCTTTGGTTGAAATATATTTTATGGCAATATGTTGTGCCTTCTGTTACTTTTCTTCATCTCGGTATATGATTTTCTTTTAAGTAACTATCTTTAACCAGGACTGCATCGAGAATGTAGTTTAAGATTGGAACCTATTGAAACACTTTTAAAGGTCTGCCCTCAAACTATTGGGCAAATTTGAACCATATTTTAACGTTGGACCCTTTAACATGTTAGCTAAGATAAATGTGCGATACATGCTTGAACCAGCAGACATGTACTTGTGAGCATTTGATGTTCGACTTGCCATAGAATGTTCCATTGCAGTTCCAGGTCTAGTCCCTCAAACTCATCTCGACAACTTGTGTCTTTGATGCAGATGAAGCAAACCGTTTAAAAAATATGTGAAGGATTAAGACAAGAGTACAAGTATATAATGCTAAATAACAACATCCCCAAAGGTTATTGACCTCTGATGTGTGGTCTTCATCCAGTCTTTGGGTAATCATTGTAAAAATGGACGTTGCTTAAATTCTATCTGGAATACGATGCTAGTACATGTCCATAATCTACCGTTGTTTATTTAGGCATGCTCACTATCTGGACTAGGCAAGACATCATATAAAGCAATTGATCTTGTATTAAAGTCATTCGGATAGTTGTAAGAGTAGGCAATCCGAACAGTACTGGAAATCAGATTGTATGTGCGAATCTGAAAAAGCCTCATTGCAGATAAGACCAAACACTCTTGCTTGTGTTTACGGGGTATATTTCCACTGCAAGTGAGGATTTTCGCAACATCTCTTTCGAGTTCTGGATTTTCAATGGTTTTTATCTGCACTGAAGAGACATTTACAGTTATCGAAATGGGCATATGCAGAAACCAAATTTACAGTATGAAACTTCGTTTTTTTTTGCTAACAAAATGCTATTGGGTATTCCTACAAAAGTTTTAAAAGCGCCAAAAAGTGATGTACTAGTATTGCTTTTACATGAGTATTTAAAAAAATAAAGGCTTGTCGAAGATTACGAAGTTCGTCTCATTATGACACGTGATCAAAGTGACACTTTTAGTGTGGAGATGCATGCATAAGCAGGATTAGACTATTCTATAAAGTACAGTAACGAAGATATGAACTTTGATGGTGGCTTGAATGAAAAGTAAGGTAAAGTACCGTATAAGTGGTTATTTTCGCGAGGACTTAATTTTCGCTTTATTCGCGACCATTCTGAAGACTTTATACAGTAAATAAGCAATCGCGAAAATTTGAGTCCCGCGGAATCGCGAAATATGCGTCCCGCGAAAATAACCACTTATACGGTATGTGATAACCGAACTGTCAGTCTAAAAAAAGAATATTCCAGAAAACACAACAACATTGGAAACATAAAGACATCACACAAGTACGTCAAAGAAAAGAAAAATAAAATGAAAAACACACTCAGATGAACACGGACCCAAATCAAAACAATAAATGAGATCGAGTGCACCGGTCGAGTAAGCATCCCCTGCTCCTTATAAGACACCCGCCGTATTGAACAATCATGTAAAATCCGGCAGAGGAAACGACAATCTTATGCTTTTAAATGGAGAGATTTGTTGTCATCTGGGAAACATATTTCATACCTGTCCACAAGATCGTGATTTTGACCGTAAAACTTCTGCAGTTGTGACTGACTTCAAGTTGTGGGTAACATACCCTTATTTAAGGACCCTATTTGTGAGCAACCGGGCCCTATCGAGGAAGCCGAAGTAACGACAAAATACCCTTGAGTAGCGAATGCATTTGGAGATGTAAACTCCATATACCAGAATGTTGCCACAAAGAAAAGAGAAGTTGACTATTGGAAAAGTGAAGTCATTATGTTTGTCATACAGCTTAGTTTTTAGTCTATCTCTGTTGTCAATTTCAAGATGAAGTTAAAGGAATGTTGCGATGTGGAATGGCCTGTAGTATCCTTAATTTTGAGGTCTTTTGGATAGATCACGGGAAGAAAATCACCAAAGCGAGGGTTGTTTGGTGACAAAAGATCATCTACATAACGGAAGCTAAAATTAAAGGATTGGACTAGCTTTTTATCTTTATCTTGAAGAAGCCCTTCGATGAATACAGCCTCATAAAGTTGAGGAACAGATCGGCTGGAAGAGGTGCACAGTTTGTGTCCATTGGAATTCCGTTAGTCTGTTGGAAAAACTTCCCCTCCAAAGTGGGCCATTGTCGATTAGAAAGTCTAACATTTTAATCACTTCTTTTTTTCTGTATATTTTTTCTCCGATTCGGAGTCATATTTCACAAAGAAAGTTTTTTGTCTTCTCTTAACAATGTACTTATATCACCGTTCGCCTTTCTTACTTGAGAAACGTCAATGAATTAAATCTTCCGGCCTAGATAAATAAGGGATGGTAGTACAAAGTGTGGAAAAGTCAACTGCTTTTATGCTGTTACAGTGTGATAATGATCAACAATATAAACTGTCAAGTCTTAGATCTTTATAGAGTTTTTTTAACATCAACATTTACAGCGCTTCTTGAAAATCAAGTATCAAAATTGTTTGGAAGGCCCTTAAAATTTCTCAGATTTGTATATCAAATCCTTTATGTAATCTATGCATCTTGGTGAGCCTTCTACACCCAGTTAAGGTAGTTGCGGTGTCTTCATTTCTAACATAAGAACTTTTTTAAAATTTGTACAATGAAACTTTGAGCAATATGCTATAAAAGTATGCCAAAAAAAAATTGGGGTCACGGATATGTCAAAAAAGAAACAGAGTTCTAAAGATTGGTCAAATTTGGTGTTTTCGCAATAAATTCACAATAGAAGCCCTATACCACAGTTTAAAGGCATATTTTTCTATAAGCAGACATACGTTTTTTCCAAACTTTGTATATCTATTGGTACGATATAGAACTTCAATTTAAAAACGTGAAAAAGATATGTCACGGACCTTTTGGAAAAAGTTATTTTATGAATCATGAAAAATTTGTTAGTTTTTCAAGAAAGAGGAGTTAACTCAGTTAAAGTAATTTGGGACCCCCCCCCCCCCCCCAAAAAAAAAAACAAAAACAAAACAAAAAACACCTTTTTGGAAAAATTATAATAAACGTGTTTTGTTAAAATGCCTTTGACAAATTATAAAAATAATTGGGATCAACTGACATATTTTTTTAACGAACTTAGAGAATTTGACATATTCCATGGTATTTCAGTAAAAAAAATATCTACCTTTGATAAAACTTTTCAATGTTTTGGCAAATATGTTATATTATTCGAACAAACTTGATACTTATTGTTCATTTTTATTTATTTATTTTGTATAAAAGACATAAATTCGTTTAGACAACATTCTCATTGAATGTATTGAATTTTTGCTTAGAAGCGCAAACAAGGTGCTCAGTTTTCGACACTCCAACTACCTTAATATGATACGACTGTTTTGAGAATACTGGACATCGTGAAAAAACAAGCAAAACAAATACAATCACGGTATAAAAAAA
>MJUU01038710.1:40949-51958 GCA_002080025.1 Modiolus philippinarum | reverse complement strand
TACAGTACAGCCAGAGACTTACCGTGATAAATCACTGTGATAGACGTATCACTCTGCTTAGTGAAATGTGTATACTTTATTTCCTGTTTGATCTATCAATATGCATTCTTTTGCATTTAGAGTGATGCATTCTACCACTTGATATGCAAAAGAAATTCTGTGGATAGATCAATATGGAGAAAAGATATATTCATTTAAAAATTTAGAGTGATATGCCTATCACAGTGATTTATCATGGTAAGTCTCTGGTTGTACTGTATTTCCGATATCCCAAAACACCAGACACATAGTCCAAAATTGGTACAACACACGAAAAATACAGTTTTTCATATGATTTGAACCCAAAGTCTTTATAACAATGAATGTTCGAGATTATCTTTCCCAATGCTCTTCCGCCACCTTTTGCCAAAAGTTGTGTATTCAACATANCACAAAACTAAAGCACTAGCAGTGTGAACCCCTATAAAAACTGAGGTATCATCAGGTGCTCCAGAAGGGTAGATATGATCTGCTGCACGCATGGCACCCGTCACACAGCCAGCTAGAATATAGTATTGAAAAATCTGTTTGATGACTGATTGGTAATTGTCATTTTCTAACCCTTAGACAACACCAATTAAAATTCATGGTACGTGTTACTTCTCTAACCCTCTTACCCTAAAACAGTACCGAGGTTCAAGTTTGAAAAGCTTATGTGACTGTATTAAGTGGTCAGACAATAACAAGGACAAATGGGTATCACAAACATAGCAACGAAGACAAAACTAAAAGATGACAAATGTTGTATACGAGACAACACAAAAAACTAAAGCAACTGACAGTGTGAACTCCCACTGAAAACCGGAAGTATCATCAGGTGTTCCGGAAGGGTAAGCATGATCTGCTCCACGCGTGGCACCCGTCACACTGCCGGTGAAAAGTCCGGTTTTGTCATAGTCGGTGTTAGTCAGTCCGGTAACAATCTCTGGATCTACCCAAAGATATCTGTTCTCATTTGTGAAACAGAAACATTGTAATGGTCTGTCAAATCGTGGTGACGACCGTAAAACTTCTGTAACGACAATTGCAACAGTGAACGAACATACCCTTGATGTATAAGTTTTTGAGACAGTTATTTCGCTCTGTTGACAAAAATCGCTGCACAAACTACAGGCACGGCAATAGCGAATGAGTTGCGAAATGTACACGAAGTAGGAATATTACTGCTCAAAAACGAGAAGACCAATGATCTTTCCCTCTACAACTAAAGTTTGTTTTTTCTCTATCGGATTTGACTTTACTACCAGAGTTGACATGTTCACGGCGGGTGTCTAATAAGGAGCAGGAGATGCTTACTCTACCGGTACACCTGATCTCGCCCATAGTATTTTATTGGCTCCGTGTTGTTCATCTGTATGTGTGTCTTCATTTTTCTTTTTTGTCCCGTACTCAAGTGGTGTCATTGTTTCTTAGTGTTTCTTATGTTGCCTTTGTCCGTGGATTGTTCGTTCTGATGGTTCGATTCTCACTTACTCATCCCGTGAGGAACATTGAAAATATGTATTGTCATCAAAATGGAATGTAAACCTTTCTCTCGGTCCATTTATGCAAAGATAGACAATGGGAAAGGATTAAAAATACCCATAGGACCCTGAAATAATCCGAATGAATAACAGCTTACATTGCTTAGGGGAGATGATCGCTACTGGTATCAAAATATTTGTCCTTTTATGAAAAAAAATTATGGGTTTTACACCATTTTCCTATGAAAATTAATTTTGTTTGGATTTGTAATTCTGAACAGTTTTATTTTTTCAACTTTCTGAACACAATTCCTATTAAAAAATCGTTTATTGCTCTCCTTGATCTACAGTGACGTGCCAAAAGTATTGCAAGCACCCCATGACGTCAACAACGATATAACTCAGGGCTTAGAACTTGGCAGCGGCACTAGCAAAATGTCTTTTAGTTTTGAATACCAAAATTTTCTTAGAACACTTCCGTCCATGCATTACGGCAGGTTTCGAGGTTTGGCAAAATCAAATATGATTGAAATCAAAATCAAATAGTAAGTCAAATAAAATATCATATTAGAACTTCTTGCACAAATTAGTAATTAAATATACTATATTAAACTTCATTATGGATAGCATGCGTGACGAAAAGGCGAAATAAATCCCTTGAAACTTATTCCTGCAACCAATGAAATGGAAATTCTCCTATCTGATGCCCTTTTTTTTGTCCAAAAATGCGTATGATAAACCGGTCATCCAGGTTTCAACCATTGTAGGTGTTTCCTGTTATCCATTCTTTTACATTTAGCAGAAGTGAAATAATTATAGCTATCTTTGATGAAATCTGATACTTATAGTCAACGTGCCTTACTTGTTTTCGTTGACCTTTTATATTTTTTATCCAAAGGATCATGTCAATCTAATTCACATTATTTTCAATCATCTCTCCCATTCAAGTGATTGGTTTGTTTCGCGTAAAACAGAAATGAAACTGAACATGTACGCGTAGTCACGTGCATTAGTAGGTTATGTTGGTCGTAATATACGTCTCTGTTCCATATTTATTCTTTGTGTACTTTCGTGCTTTTATATTTGATATAACTGATTATTCGGATTTCGTTTGGTTTTATGCATTTTAAACATTTTTTGAATATGGATTTCCTTTGTTTGGGTTCTAGTGCTGCTGATGAGGAATTAATTTCCGAAATGGCCATACAGCTCATTAAAATTATTCCAGAAGGAGTTAACATCTTATGGTCTCATGTTCACTTACTCCATATCCTTTCGTAAAATATTCAATCATGCATTGATTGTCTAAATATATACTAGTAATTACTAATAACTTTTGGATTTCTTTTCTGAAATTACCTATTTAATATCACATTTATCTGCTAAAGACACTACATTGACTGCATAGTGATGGAGATGGGCATTGAAAATTCATTTGGCAACCACGGCCCAATTTAAAGCTCTCCACAATAGCAAGGCAGGACATACTAAACAATCACAAATCAGTATTGTTTTCTTTTGGTATCAGTTTGAGTGAAGAGAACAACAACCTGCCTTCTAACTACTGGTTATCTAAGTCACATAAATGCTCTTACAGAGATACATTACTTGGTCTGCCAAATGTACAATAAAGCCCCCTTTCTAAGCTCTTTACTGCATTACTTATTGCAGTCAAAGATGACCTAAAGATATATAGTGATAAAATATACATAACAAGCGGAGTGGATCAGATGTGAATTCTCAAAAACTCAAAAGACTTATTAAAATATACATCTTCCACTGAACTGAACCACTGCAACAATGTCAAAACGTTTGATTTTCTAACACTGTATACTACTCTTTCACATGATAAGCTAAAGTAAGAAATCCGGGATTTGATACATCAGGTTTTCTATACCGAAAAGAAAGTAAATTCTGGAAGATATTCATATTTAGTTTTGGGTAAAGATGGGTCTATTTTGTTAAACATTACACTGATTCACACAAAAAGGATACAGAGGAGTATGTCATCGCAATGCTGGAATTCTTGATTGATAACATATTTGTAGAATTTGAAGGACAAGTTTTCAAGCAGACAATACGGATACCTATAGGGGCTTATTGTGTGCCACTTTTAGCAATTTGTTTTTCTTTTTTCGTATGAAGCCAGGTTCATACAAGGGCTAGTTCAGACAAAAAGACAATCAGACAGCCAAGTCCTTTAATTTCAGCTTTCGTTATATACATTTTTGTAGATGATGGTATTTCATTAAATAATCCTCACTTTAAGGATAACCTTCATCTTATTTACTGAAATGAGCTCGAAATTAAAGTGACCACTTATACACCATCATCAGCATCATACCTGGACGTATACGTCTACATTGACAACTCTGGACGTCTGAAAACGAAACTTTACGACAAGCGTGATGATTTCGACTTTCCAAGAGTGAACTTTCCGTTTTTAAGCAGTGACATCTCCAGTATATGGCGTCTTCATCACACCTCATTCGCAATTGCCATGTCTGGAGTATGTACTGCAAATGGAGCGAAATTACTGTCTCAAAAACTTATACATCAAGGGTATGTTTAGTCACTGTTACGGTCGTCACCATGATTTGACAGACCGTAACAATGTTTCGATTTCACAGATGAGAATAGATATTGTTGAGTAGATCCAGAGTTTATTACCGGACTGACAAAGACCGACTGTAACAAAACCGGACTTTTCACTGGCAGTGTGACGGGTGCCACACGTGGAACAGATAATGCTTACCATTCCGAAGCACCTAATGATAGCGAAGTTTTTGTTGGGGTTCATACTGCTAGCGCTTTGGTTTTGTTGTGTTCTTGTTCACTTTTATTTATTTCTTTGGTCTTTGTTATGCTGTCTCAATTCTTGTTAGATATGAATTTGACTTTGGATTTTGGTTTTGAAATTCCCCCTTTTATCATTTTTGCTTCGGTGTTCATTTGCTGATGTATTACTTACTTTTTTGTAACGTTTCAATATTTACTGAACTTTAACGAATGTCATCTGCATATTTTTACAGAATCCTAAATTCAAAAATGATCTTCTGTGATATATTTTTCAGAAAGTGTTCGTGCCTTTTTACCCTTTTACTTACCCTTGGCTTTCGCAGTGTTGAAATCATTTACAGTCGAAGTAGGGACACGTCCGCACACTTGTCTTCACAGAATGATTTTCAAATGCAACATATTTTGATTTGACACAGGAAACTATCATCTTGACACTAGAATCCTTAATATTCTCCACAGCAGTGCCAAAGGAGAAAATTACTTTATGCAATTTTTGAACGACACACCCACAACATTCAAAACTTTCAAATGGATTTACTTGACATAATTTCTTCGCTCGTAACTAATTCCATTATCAAAGTCCTACATTTAGCTGCTCATTCGGAACAAAAACATTTGAATAAATATTTTGCATCTTTCACATCTGTTGCCTTGAAATGGGTAATAAATCTTTTTTATATAGTAATACCGTGCAGAAATATATATATTTCTTCTGAAATATTCCATGTGGAAACTGTAATGCATACATTTACCTCATGTTGACAAATGCTCTCAACCCCATTTGTGTCATCTGTTTTATCGGTTCCATTTTCCTAGTTATCATCAGATGTTTCACTTTTGGTTGGTCATTTAAACTTTACTTTGACATCTTCAACTTCCACTCCGACTTATCGACTTGTATATTCATATCATCGTGTGCTAACGCTTGAAGTACAAAATATTCGGATTTTCAACATTTTGGTGAGCGCTTTGTCCCATTTTAGAATGCGCATATGCAAAAGCTAAATTCAGAGAAAGTTCGGTATTTAGTTATTTAGACCTTTGAAACTTATTTGCACTCTTTCAATATCATTTACAGCTGCTAAATACCGTTTGTAAATATTGGAATTGCCCTTTATCATATCGCTAAATCTCTAGTAAAGAATCCTTGAAATGGGCAATTCGAGTATTTTCAAAAGTTACGACGTCTTTTAAGGTATTTTATAATAAATGTCTTTGTAACAATGGTTATAATAGAGGTATGCGTTGTTTTAACTTCGGTTATTTAAAACTGCGATTTTTTATTACTACATGACTGTGATTTGACGAAATCTGATGATCAAATATAAGATGATTTTGTATTTAATATATTTTTATACCTTTATCTGTGTGTTGTTGATACTATGAGATAACAGCGGTGTTCTTTTCATTCATTTTTTACCCCTTGCATTTATCCTTGATTTGTGCTACAGACTTATGTAATTGAAAGAAAATATTTTAAAATTAAAAAGACGCTATTATGTTGCTCTTAAACGATATATAAGACTGGCATTGATGCATCCGTGGTTTTTTTCTCAACAAATTGAGCACAGTTACGTTTCTAACGTTTGGTGTAAGCACAGGCGTCCGTGTTTTTTCGAATGCAAATAAAATTTCGAAAAAGGGAAATGACATCAGGGAAAATAAAGCAGTCCATAATTGTAAAGAGGGTAGTTTATACCGCATTGTACTTACCACTAACTTCATGCATATAAAAGTAAATTGTTTATTATAGTGACATGTGTAAATTATAATACAATAGTGCAAATAATATATCAATTCATGACAATATACACCCGGCCCAATGGACCTATAAGTCACCTAGATATTTTTTCATAATAGTTTATCACGGACAATTTGTTAAATTTAATTAATTTATAAAAGTTGTCAAAATAAATTCTGTCTTAGTAAATATAGTAAAAAAAAGAATTACAGTTAATTGTGGTTATAAATGAAATGACGTCTTTTCTGATAAGCTTTCACAATGTATTTTGCCAGTTTTCTAGTTGATTGTTCCATCGAAAATTTGAATTTCTCATTTTCACAAACTCTAAGAAAATTATTGGACTTAATAATATCACCAAGTATATGTTCTCGGATATCATTATAAAATGAGCACTGAAGTAAGAAATGAGTTTCAGTTTCTATATCATGACTATCACAGAATCTACAAAGTCTATCGTCTGGACGTTCGCCAATGTATCTACCTGTTTCGACTCTCAATGGTAATATTCCACATCTAAATTGTGCCAAATGTGAACGTTCTTGTTTATATAAATTCAACTTAATGTAATGTTCCTGTTCAAACTCTGTTTTAAAAGTTACATATGTTCGTAGTTTTGATATTGTTTGTATAGAGTCTTTCCATATACAGTACAGAAAGAGACGTACCATAACAAATCACTTGGAAAGACATACTTTTTAATCCTTTAGACATAAAATCACAGACATACTATCACTGTGATAGACCTAAAAAGCCATAAAACAGAGTGGGGAGGATTGAATTTTATTACCCTTTTTACCTGTAATTTCTTTGAAGTCTACCTGCTTATTAGATTTTTACCTGTACAACAGGAAATTTCCCTACAAAACTTGAGTTTTATTGCCCCAAATAAAAACTTTTTCAAGGTAAAAATTAATCCCCATCACTTTCCAAGACATTACCACTATCACAGTGATTAGTTATGGTATGTCTCTTTCTGTACTGTACTTGAATTATATAGCCTTATAATATTTGATTCTACAGTCTGTAAGTCTATAATGGCTTTAGAATTAAAATAGGGATCTAGGTTCAACTGATGAAGCACATCCTTCAATTCACTACACCAATTGTTTGTACACTTATTATAGTCAATATTAAACGCCAATTTCGTGATACTATCATCATCAAAAAGTAGAATTCTGTTCCATAGTCGCACCATACTGATCCATCGCCGATATTGGCTTGGAATCCAGCCTATCTCTCCATATAAAGCTGAAATAGGCGCAAAACGGTGTACACCAAGATGATAACGAATCGCTCGGTTATGAATATTGTCTATAGCTTGGTACAGTACAGCCAGAGACTTACCGTGATAAATCACTGTGATAGACGTATCACTCTGCTTAGTGAAATGTGTATACTTTATTTCCTGTTTGATCTATCAATATGCATTCTTTTGCATTTAGAGTGATGCATTCTACCACTTGATATGCAAAAGAAATTCTGTGGATAGATCAATATGGAGAAAAGATATATTCATTTAAAAATTTAGAGTGATATGCCTATCACAGTGATTTATCATGGTAAGTCTCTGGTTGTACTGTATTTCCGATATCCCAAAACACCAGACGCATAGTCCAAAATTGGTACAACACACGAAAAATACAGTTTTTCATATGATTTGAACCCAAAGTCTTTATAACAATGAATGTTCGAGATTATCTTTCCCAATGCTCTTCCGCCACCTTTTGCCAAAAGTTGTGTATTCAACATAAAGTTTCTGTTGTACTAGTAAGTGAATGTTACGCCTAAGTATTTATAATTATCTACTAGTTCTATTCGGTTTCTCCCAATATGAAAGTCAAATTCAGTATGTTTGGTCCTCCCATTTCTAAAATGAACACATTTCGATTTATCGGTATTAATTAATACTCTCCAACGTTTGCACCATCGGTGAAGATTGTCCAACATACACTGGAGGTCGTCCTCGGACTTAGCTAGTAAAGCGATATCGTCCGCGTATAACAAAACAGATAATTTCCTAGTAACAAGGTCAATACCAAGATTCAAGTCATTTAATTCATCCACAAGATCATTTATGAAAATAGAGAAGAGAGTAGGTGATAGGTTATCTCCCTGCTTAACACCAGTTTTACAACAGAACCAATTCGTCAACTTTCCATTCAGACGCACACATGACTCGGAATTCTGATAAATACTTTTAATAGAGTTGTATATCTTTCCATCAATCTTATTCTTAAGTAGTTTATATAACATCATGTCTCTATCAATAAAATCAAAACTATAAATGCTACATAAAGAGAATTGTTATTTTGAATTGCACTGTTTAAGGTGAATATATGATCTTCACAAGATCTGTTTTTCCTGAATCCATTTTGCTCGTCAGCTAGAATATCATTATCTTCTAGAAAACATGTTAGTTGTTTGTTTAACAGAGCACTATTTAGTTTACTTGTGCAGCATAATAGACTTACACCTCTATAGTTCATAGGTATTCGAGTATCTGATGAAGGATCCTTAAGAATTGGACAGATTATGGCTTTCCTCCAAATAGACGGAATAATACTTGTATCGAAAATCCATTGGAATAACTCTTGTAAAGTCTCTATAACTATTGGAAATTTTAACACACTGTATGGAATTTCGTCAATACCACACGCTGATTTTGATTTCGCCTGCATGACAATACTGTGTAGTTCTTCTATAGTAATATTATGATTTAAACCCTCATTTTGTTCATATAACGGATCGCTCATGTTTGACTCCAATAATTGTTTATGAATCCTTGCTTGGTTGTAAAATTCATTGTCGAACTAATCGCTATTACTTCCATTGTACAAGTTTTCGAATTCTTTTCTCCATTTTTCTAATACATCGTGTTCATCAAATATAGAGGTACCCGCATCGTCCAAAGTTTCCATCGGTACAGATTTTCCACCTCTCGGTCCAAGTTTTCGAATCTTCTCCCAGAATTCATTTGGATTCTTTGTAGATATAGTTTCGATGTCTATTGATATTGATTTTCTGTAAGCTCATTCTGTTCGTCTTAGAGCTTTATCGAAAATATTTCTCGCCTCAATATATTCACAGCGCAATCGTGTTTTAACATTTCGACCACTTTTACATTTAATGAAAGCTTGTTCCTTAATTCTCACATCGTTCCATAATTTCATCAAAGCATCATTCCAATAAGGCTTTCTGTTTTTAAAACGTTTATTTGCGTTGTAATAACTGATTTTCGGAATTTTATCGTTCATTTCGCTTAAAACAGAGACATATAATTACATGTGTTTATGTCTCTGCTTAAAATTAACGAACACAATTTGTCATAAATACCATCTATATTGTTCTGAGTTTTGGTATGTAGGTTGGTCTTGGGAAGTACATGTCAGTCCAGCACTTGACTTTTGTCCTTGACCTCAATTGTACGGTCTAGTGGCCATGTTAAGTTTTTCTGCTTAAGTCCATATCTCAATACCTAGAAGTGGTAGGTTGATAATATTTGGTATATAGGTTGGTCTTGGGTAGTACATGTCAGTCTGGCAGGTGAATTTTGTCCTTGACCTCAATTTCACGGTCTAGTGAGCATGTTCACTTTTCCGATTNGTTTTTCCCTATTTTGTTCCTAGCTAATAACTGTGTTAAGCTTCTTTTTGTGTCCATCTAATTATTGTGTCAATCTGTTTACTGTGTCCACATTAACTTTGAACTACTTTTGTTAAAATTTCAGTGGTCGACATGCTGCGGTCGTATCATGCTGCGCTCGGCGTAGCCCTTTATTCCTTCATAATTTGGCAATTAGTTCTCTCGGTGACCTTCTTCTGAAAGCTAATGAGAAAATAGGGGGCCCATGTGCTTGTTTTTAAGATATTTGAGAAAAACTGTAAAAAATGTACCACAAAATAATATTTTGGCGGTAAATGGCGATGCGTTGTATTTCTCTCGGTATAACGTCCGTAATTTTTACCCGCCGATTTTTCTTAGTTGTGCAAGTTAGTGTCGCAAATATTTGTTCATTATGGGTTGTCGCATATTACATGTCAATTTAAGTAATGGTCTTACATGGTGCAGGACAATAAATGTACATAAAGTGTGGTCTATATTCGTGTGACCCATGCATACGACGATGTCCATTGATGTCCATAATATCAACAATGTTTAAATAAATTGGAACTTAGGAAATTAAAATTTGATGAAGAATTATTGAATATAGTCTATAGATAAGCAATAAATTTTCAAGATTTTATTCAGGTTCCAACTTTGGTAAATTTCCTGAAAATGTCCAAGACTAACAATTTTTGAAATTTTTGCATACAATCAAATATTTTACCAGTTTTGAGGCTTGTTTAGGGTATATTGGAATACGGGATATTAACCACTTTTGTTAATGGGATATGGGATATTTTAGGCAAAAAGTACTGGGATATGTGATATTTTGACTCTCTGAAACGGGATATTTCAATAATTAATGGGATATCTTCAATTTTCAAAGGGATATTTTAGTCCAGACTTACTGGGATGTGGGATATTGGTACCCCCTAAACAAGCCTCAATTTTTCATATTAGACAATTCTGAAAACTAGGTATACAAAAATATGGTTCCAATTTTGGTGAATCTCCTGCAACTCTCAAAGACCAGCAGTTTTTAGTTCGCCTCAACGAAGTTGAGGGGGACTATTGGTGTACCCCCGGCGTCCTTGTCAGCGTCCGCGTCTACGTCTATGTCTTCGTCTACGTCTACGTCTGCGTCCGCATTTGGGCATATATCTCTGCAACTATGAAGGGTAGGGTCATCAAACATTTTGTGCAGATGCATCTTGAGCTATCTCACAGCCTCTAAGAAAATTAGGTCTCTTTGACATATATTTCCCGCTTGACTGGCTTTCATTTAATTTTAGGTCCGAGTTGATATCTCAGTAACTGTACATGGTAGGATCATCTAACCTTGCACATGCATGCATCTTTGG
>MJUU01038710.1:22339-36065 GCA_002080025.1 Modiolus philippinarum | reverse complement strand
GTGTCATATCTTTATTTTTCATCAGATTTCGATGGATTTTTTCTTTGAATTTCTATGGATGTAAAGTTTTAGTTGATACAAAAACAACATGTAGTACATATTTTGCATAGCTCTTACGTTTTTTTTATCAGTAAGTAATCAAAAGGGTTTTTTCCCTATTTTGTTTCTAGCTAATACCTGTGTCTAACTTCTTTTTGTGTCCATCTAATTATTGTGTCAAGCTCTTTACTGTGTCCACATTCACTTTAAACTACTTTTGTTGAAATTTCAGTGGTCGACATGCTGCGGTCGTATCATGCTGCGCTCGGCGTAGCCCTTTATTTACTATTTTTGCTGGTGTAACAAAGCCTTGCTTTCCGGTAGGGGACTTGGCATTGCCTTGCAATACGATCCACACTTGTCTTACATCAGATTTTGATGGGATTTTTTCTTTGGATTTCTCTTGTTGCAAGGTTTCAGAAGTATGCCAACAGATTTGATGTTACTCTTACCATATCTGGGCTATGAGGGATCAAAGGGGCCAAAATGTGAAATCTTTATTTTTCATCAGATTTTGAAGGTATTTTTCTTTGGATAAGGGGACGACCATTTGATTCTGAGGGGGGGGGGGGGGGCTGGCAGTTTCTGTCGAGCCAGATTATTTATTTTCAAAATTTTGTGATCCAGAATATTTTTTTTCGCCGCTTCGCAGTGAAAATTTTTATTTTCAATAACATAATTGTATCGTACCAATAAACACAAGGTAAGATTATTTATTTTCTTGGATGTGCAGGTCAGATTATTTATTTCCAACTTTTTCAGGGACAGGATATTCATTTACAAAATCTGCCAGGTCCCCCACCTCAGAATCAAATGGTTGTCCCCTTATTCTCATTGTAAGCTTTATTTTCACTATTTTGTGTCCAGCTAATTACTGTATCAATCTTTTTACTGGGTCCACATTCGCTTAAAATTACACTTGTTCAAAGTATGCGATTTGCGGAATATTCTTTCTGATTCCAGGATGTTTGATTCTGATTTCAATTTAGTGGTCATATAGTTTGTGATAAGAAATTACAGACCCACCACGTGACTACTTTGCATGGTTCAGTGACTTTCAAACTCAAGAGTAAGTTTTCATGCTTAGGTCAGTTTCTAAGTAACATGAGTAACTAGATATGATACGTAGGTCAACAATATCAGGTGTGCATAAACATGTACATTATGAGGAGTACATGTCAGTCTGCCACATGGCTTTGTCCTTGACCTCATTTTCACGGTTCAATGACTTTCAAATTCCAGAGCATGTTTTCATGCTTAGATCAGTTTCTCTGCAACTACTATGATAGGTCAACAATATCAGTTGTGCATATACATAGTAAGGAGTTCATGTCAGTCTGCCTCATGTCTTGTGTCCTTGACCTCATTTTTACGGTTCATTGACTACAGTTAAGTTTTCATGCTTAGGTCTGTTTCTCATTGATTATAATTTGAAGGTCAACAATATTAGATTAACTTATACATTATTTGGAGAACTTGACAGTCTGACCATATCTTATGTCCTTAACCTCATTTCATGGTCCATTGACTGTTTTTAGTTCGCCTCAACAAAGTTGAGGGGGGACTATTGGAGTACCCCTAATCCCTTTTGGGATTCGAAGCCAGAGATGTTTTTTGATATTGCCTGCCTCCGAATCCCTTATCGACCATGTATAATTCTATTCGGGAAATTTTTATCAAGTACCCCCACCTCGTTCCGGGTAAAATAACGTTTGAAGTTGGAAACGTAGAATATCAGCAGTTGTGAAATCAAGGGAGAACATATTTTCCTTCAAGAATCCGTAAAAATATTGAATTGGACTTGCCTGGTATGGAAGTTATAGCTCCTTCTTTCCGATTGTCGCTTCGAGATGCCTTCGTTTACGCCATTTTGTGTTTCAGAAGTCTGGTCACGTGATCGATATTTTTAGACAGACACGCGCTATAATCTTTTTCGTGGTAAATTTTTCTCTTCTTTGCAATGTACAAAGAGCCAAAAATTTACCACGAAAAAGTCTATAGCACGTTCTGTTCATCACGTGATCAAACCAAGATGGCGTAAACGAAGGCATCTCGAAGCAACAATCGGAAAGAAGGAGTTGATAAGGGATTCGGAGGCAGGCAATATCAAAAAACATCTCTGGCTTCGAATCCCAAAAGGGATTAGAGTACCCCCGGCGTCTTCGTCCGTGTCCGCATTCGCATTTGGGTATATATCTTAGTAACTATGCAGTATAGGGTCATCAGACTTGGTATGCAGGTGCATCTTGGGTTAACTCACAGCCTCCAAGAAAATTATGTCTCTCTGACCTATATTTTCCGCTTGAGTGGCTTGCATTCAAATTTACATTTTAGTTCATATCTCAGTTACTATACATAGTACAATAATCTAACTGTTCGTATGCATGCATCTCTGATGGTAGGTCAGCATCCAGGCAAAATAAGGTCACTTTGTCACAAATGTCTGCTTGAGTGACTTACATTCAAGTTTACGTCCGAGTTCAGATCTCAGTTACTGTACATGGTAGGATCATCTAACCTTGCATGTGCATTTATCTCTGATGGTAGGTCAGCATCCAGGCAAAATTAGGTCACTTTAACCTATATTTTCTGCTTGAGTGACTTATATTTAAGTTTACGTCGTTCAGATCTAAGTCACTGTACATAATAGGATCATCTAACCTTGCATGTGCATGCATCTCTGATGGTAGGTCAGCATTCAGGCAAAATTGGGTCACTTTGACCTATATTTTCTGCTTGACTGATGACTTATATTCAAGTTTATGTCCGAGTTCAAATCTCAGTCACTGTACATGGTAGGATCATCTAACCTGGCATGTGCATGCATTTCTGATAGTAGGTCATCCAGGCAAAATAAGGTCACTTTGTCCTATATTTTCCGCTTGAGTGACTTAAATTCAAGTTTATGTCCGAGTTCACATCTCAGTCACTGTACATGGTAGGATCATCTAACCTTGCATGTGCATGCATCTCTGATGGTACAAAAAATGTAGGTCAGCATCCAGGCAAAATTAGGTCACTTTGTCCTATATTTTCCGCTTGAGTGACTTACATTCAAGTTTACGTCTGAGTTGATATCTCAGTCACTGTACATGGTATGATCAACCCTGCACGTGCATGCATCTCTAATGGTAGGTCAGCATCCAGGCAAAATTGGGTCACTTTGACCTCCATTTTCCGCTTTAGTGACTTAAATTCAAGTTCATGTTAGGGATTAGATCTCATGTACTGTACATGGTAGGATCATCTTGCATGTGCATGTGCATGCATCTGTGAAGATAGCTCAGCATCCAGACAAAATTAGGTCACTAAAACCTACATTTTACTCATGAATGACTTACATTAATGTATACATCCAAGTTCATAGCTTAGTAACTGTACGTTGTTGGTTCAGGTAACCTTGCTAATGCATGCAATTTTGATAGTATGTTGGCATCCAGGCAAAATTTGGTTGCTGTGACAAAGTGCCACAACGAGGCGAACTTTGTAATCGTTGATTACCTATGTTTTAGTAACTAGATATGATAGGTCAGCAATATTGGATGTGTATATACATTATTAGGAGTGCATGTCAGTCTGCTGTGTGTCTTTTGTCCTTGATCTCATTTTCACTGTCCATTGATTTAGTAAAGTTTTCATGCTTAGGTCTGTTTCTCAGTAATTATAAGTGGTAGCTCAACAATATTAATTATACTTATACATTATTAGGAATACATGTCAGTCAGCCATATGTCTTGTGTCCTTGACCTCATTTTCACGGTTTATTGACTTGGAAGGAGTTTTCATGCTAAAGTCTGTTTTTAGTTACTATGAGTGGTAGTTCAATAATATTTGGTATGCCAATACATTATTAGGAGTAAATGCAGTCTGCCACATGTCTGATGTGATTGACCTCATTTTCATAGTCCATTGACCCATTGACTAGAGTCAAGTTTTCATGCTTAGGTCTGTTTTTCAGTAACTATAAGTGGCAGGACAACAATTTTGGGGGTGCACATTAGAGGACAATGATATTTCATCAAGTAAATTGCCTTGATGTGTACTACCCAAAACATTGACAATTAGATGGCTTTGACCTATATTTTACGCTTCAGTGACTTTGGTTAAGTTTTGTGTTAAAGTCCATTTCTCAACAACTACACATTAAAGGACAATGATATTTCATCATATTAATTGCCTTGATGAGTACTGCCCAAATCACTGACAATAAGGTGGCTTTGACCTACATTTTACGTTTCAGTGACTTTGGTTAAGTTTTGCGTTTAAGTCCATTTCTCAACAACTACACATTATAGGACAATGATATTTCATCAAATTAATAGCTTTGATGAGTACTACCCACATCATTGAAAATAAGGTGGTTTTGACATACATTTTGCGCTTCAGTGACTTTGGTTAAGATTTGCGTTGAAGTCCATTTTTCAACAACTACACATTATAGGACAATGATATGTCATCAAAGTAATTGCCTTGATGAGTACTACCCAAATCATTGACAATCAGCTAAGGTGGCTTTGACCTACATTTTACGCTTCATCAGTGATTTTGATAAGGTTTGCGTTTAAGTTGATTTCTCAACAAATATACATATTATAGGACAATGATATTTGATCAAATTAATTGCCTTGATGAATACTGCTCATAAAATGACAATTAAGTAGCTTTGACCTTCATTTAAATATGAAGTTATACTTTGCCATAAATCTTTTGGCGGGGCATCCATGTCTTACAGACACATTCTCCAGTTTCGAGTGTGACTGGTTATTCAGTTCAAACCAGATTTTTTAGCTCACCTGGCCAAAGGCCATGTGAGCTTTTGCCATCACTCGGTGTCCGTCGTCCGTCCGTCCGCTAACTTTTATTCAAAAATCTTCTCCTCTGAAACTACTGGGCCAATACTAATTAAACTTGGCCTGAATTATTACCAGGGTATGCTCTTTCAAGTTTATGATTTTTATGGCCGTAGACCAAACAAAATGGCTGCTGTTACTAAAAGTAGAACATAGGGGTAAATTGCTGTTTTTTGCAAATTACTCAAAAACCATTACAGGTATCAAAATTCTGACGAATGTAAAATGATCAGCATGATGAGATCTACATGCCCTGCAATTTTGAAGATTATCCGTTTACCCGTCTTAGAGTTATTGCCCCTTTTCCGTAAAAAAAAATCAGTTTTTCGTTATTTTTAGTCTTATATATTGAAAATGGTAGAAGATAGAAGTGAAGTTTATATAAGAAAAATGGTCAGCATAGTAAGATCTACATGTCCTGCAATTTTGAAGAAAATCTGACAACCCACATAGGAGTTATTGCCGCCTTTTCTTTGAATTTTCACAATTTTTTAACGTTTATACTTTCATTTCAAAAACTGTTTGAGATAAAGGTTGAATGTGAATTGCAAAAGTCTTGAGGTTTTCCAGAACTGCCATTTCTACATATGTCCAGCAGGTTTGCATATCATCCAAGATGTCCGCCAGCGGGGAAGATAGTTTAACGTAGGACCCTATGGGAAATGCATTCAAAGATCTTCTCCTCTGAAACCCCTGAGCCAATGGGGACCAAATTTTGTCACAGTAGTCTTTGGATGGTCCCCTTTAAAGTTTGTGATTTTTATGTTCGTTCTTCATCCAAGATGGTCGCCAGCGCGGGACATAGTTTAACATAGGACCCTATGGGAAATGTATTCAAAGATCTTCTTCTCTGAAACTACCATGTCAAACTGAACCAAAGTTGGTCACAATAGTCCTTGGGTGGGCCCCTTTAAAGTTTGTGATTTTTACGTTCGTACCTCATCCAAGATGGCTGCCAGCAGGGAACATAGTATAACATAGGGACTCAATGGGAAATGCATTCAAATGTCTTCACCTCTGAACCTACTGAGCCAATTGGAACCAAACTTGGTTACAATTGTCTTTGGGTGATCCCTTCTAAAGTTTGTGATTTTTAGTTTGTACCTCATCCAAGAATGAAAATGTAACATCTGGTGAACTGATTTATAGTATGAATGGTTGGTCTATTGGTGAAAATGAATAAAACCAGTCGCCAGGTGAGCGATACAGGCTCATGTGAGCCTCTAGTTTTTTATTTAAATAACTACAACTGATAGAGGTTAAGTTTAAATTGCAAAAATGTTCAGCATGTTAAGATCTACCCACAAGGATATTTTGAAGAAAATCCAAGTACTTATATATGAGTTGTGGCCCTTTATTGGTCAAATTTTTCGTGATTTTTTACTTTTTGTCCTATATTTCAAAAACGCTTTGAGATAGAGGTCAAATTTAAATTGCAAAGATGTTCAGCATGTTCAGGACTATATTTTATTGAACACATTCAAGTTTTCCGCCCGCTTCCAAGATGGCCGCCAGTGGGGAACTTAGTTTACCATTTGACCTAATGAGAAAATTCATACAATTAGAACTTCTTCTTGAGAACCATTGAATGGATTTGAACCAAACTTTGCATGAATGATGCTTATGAGGTGCTGTCCAAGTGTTGTTACTTTGGTGCTGATCCATCATCCAACGTGGCCGCCAGCGGGGATCTTAATTTTAACATTGGACCCTATGGAAAAATGCATACAAAGAACTTCTACTTTAGAACCACTGAATGGATTTGAACCAAACTTTGCATGAATGATGTTTGTGAGGTGCTGACCAAGTGTTATTACTTTGGTGCCAATCTGTCATCTTACATGACCGACAGCATTGGACCCTATTGGAAATGCACACAAAGATCTTCTAGAGAACTGCTGAATGGATTTAAATCAAACATGACATGAATGATGCCTGTCAGGTGCTACCCAAGTGTCACCAGCTGCGTCTTAATTTAACAAAAGATCTTCTTCTAGAGAACTGCTTAATAGATTTAATCCAAACTTTGCTTATGAGAAGCTGACCAAGTGTTGTTACTTCAGTGCTGATCCATCATCCAACTTTTGTCCTATATTTCAAAAACGCTTTGAGATAGATGTCATGTTTAAATTGCAAAAATGTTCAGCATGTCCAGGACTATATTTTATTGAACAAATTCAAGTTTTCCGACCGCTTCCAAGATGGCCGCCAGTGGGGAACTTAGTTTACCATTTGACCTAATGGGAAAATTCATACAATTAGAACTTCTTCTTGAGAACCAATGAATGGATTTGAACCAAATTTGGCATGAATGATGCTTATGAGGTGCTGTCTAAGTGTTGTTACTTTGGTGCTGATCCATCATCCAACATGGCCGCCAGCGGGGATCTTAATTTTAACATTGGACCCTATGGGAAAATGCATACAAAGAACTTCTACTTTAGAACCACTGAATGGATTTGAACCAAACTTGGCATGTAATGATGTTTGTGAGGTGCTGACCAAGTGTTCTTACTTTGGTGCCAATCTGTCATCTTACATGACCGACAGCATTGGACCCTATGGGAAATGCACACAAAGATCTTTTAGAGAACTGCTGAATGTATTTAAATCAAACATGACATGAATGATGCCTGTCAGGTGCTGACCAAGTGTCACCAGCTGTGATCTTAATTTAACAAAAGATCTTCTTCTAGAGAACTGCTTAATAGATTTAATCCAAACTTTGCTTATGAGAAGCTGACCAAGTGTTGTTACTTCAGTGCTGATCCATCATCTAACATGGCTGCCAGCAATGAATTGGGTCCTAAGGGGAAATGCATACAAAGATATCATGGTAAACCATTGAATGGATTCAATTTAAACATTGCATAAATGAAACTTGTGAGATTTTGACCAAGCTTGTTACTTGGTGCTGATCCGTCTTCCGACATTGCCACCAGTAGCAAAACTTAGTTTAAAATTGGACCCAGTGGGAAATGCATAAACAGATCTTCTCCTCTGAAACTGCTTGACCAATTTCAGTAGAATTATGATATGATAGTCCTAATGTGACCCTCTTCAAAGTTTTATGTTAAATAGCTGGCAGCAGGGAACGTAGATTAACATAGGCCCTTAAGTTTGGAAACTGCATTCAAAAGTCTTCCCTGAAACTGCTGGAACAAATTTAATTAAATTTTATAAAAAGTTTCTGATTTTTATGTGCATACACCACCAAAGATGGACCATCAGTTGGGAATCATAATGCTGCAGGAACCAGGTGAGCGATACAGGCTCTTGAGAGCCTCTTGTTTGGAGAGGTCCTCTGAACATGTTGAAGGTGGTCTCGCCAAAATTTTATTAGGTACTCGTGATTCCTGATAAAAAAAGTCAAGACTTCTTGTCTAAACTTGTCTTCAGCTTTAATTCATTATTTTAGTTTGAAAGGGCCCTGAAGGTAAAGTTTGATATTCATGTTCATGCAGATGTACATTGAACATGTATGTTCCATTCAAACTTCTTCTTTAAGTCCCAGCACTAATTTTTGGTTTCAGAATATCAAGAAGAGTGCCTACAGATGATAAGAGGGGAAGAATTAAGTGATGGAGCTATAAGTACTGTTATGGCAAATCATCTTTTTTCAAAACTTGCATCACCAAAGGCAGTATATTATGTTACAAATGACACAAAAGCAAAACCACTAATATGTATGTGTTCCAAGCAATGTGGAGAGGAAATTGTGTATCATAATACAAGCTTTGGTAAGAGAATTTATTTTCTCACTTTTTACAGACATCAGATTTTGAAATAATTAAATTGCAAAGGAGAAAAGAATAACAATGTTATGTACTAGCTGTATTTTAGTGTAATGCATTTATTACTAATAATTAATAATTATGGTGGTCATTTTTAAGTACAACTTAAACAGATGACAAACCTGTAGTGATTACTAGTCTATAATCATGATAATTCTTAAGTAAAAATCTAAGTATTTGAAAATAGAATTGGGTGGCTTATTAATATTATTATTATGTTTATTTTTAGCTCGCCGGGACGAATGTCCGGAGGGCTATTGTCAGACCCCCGGCGTCGGCGTCGTCAGCAAAAACTTTAATCTTGCTTGTGGAATGGAGACGTTAAGAGATGAGATGTTGGTATTTAGTATGTGGCTTCCTTGTGACGAGAGCTTTCTTGTAGTACCATATTTGTAGACATTTTGACCTTGACCTTGCCCCTAGGGCAATATATAAAAAACTTTAACCTTGCCTCTAGAAGGCAGGCTTTTAGTGGTAGGGTGTTCATATTTGGTATGTGACTTGCTTATGATGAGAGCTTTCTAGCAGTACCATATTTGTAGACATTTTGACCTTTCCCTGAGGGCAATTTTTGAAAAAAACTTTAACCTTGCCTCTAGAAGGTAGGCTTTTAGTAGTAGGGTGTTCATATTTGGTATGTAACTTCCTTATGATGAGAGCTTTCTTCTGGTACCATAATTGTAGACATTTAGACCTTGACCTTTCGCTGAGGGCAATTTTTTAAAAACTTTAACTTTGCTTCTAGAATTAAGTTGTTTAGTGGTAGGGTGTTCATATTTGGTATTTGACGTTCTTTTGATGAGAGCTTTCCAATGTTACTATATTTGTAGACATTTTGACCTTGACTCTGCCCTGAGGGCAATTTTTTAAAAACTTTAATTTTGCTTCTAGAATTAAGTTGTTTAGTGATAGGGTGTTTATATTTCATATGTGACTTTCTTGTGAAGAAAGCTTTCTTTACTTTCAAATTTATTGTGCATTGAGGTTACTGGAATCCCCGGCGAGCTATGTTGTCTTCTGACAACTCTTGTTTCCAAAAGTTATCAAACATAGCTGTCAAGTGAGGACTTGGTTGACATTTAGTTGATGGGAATTTTATATTTTTGATAACTCCTCAGAAACTACTGAGCAAATTTTAATCAACTTTGGTGGAAAATGGTCCTTGGGTATAAAACTGTGTTATTTTTTTTCCAGACCTGTGCAATCAAATATGGCTGTTATGGCCTGACATATTTGAAGATTGAACCCTGTAGTAAATTATAATAACATTTTCCTTAATATCTGATAACCCCATCTGCAAACCAAAATGGCAACCACAGCCGAATTTAGTTTAACGTTGTACCCTATAGGAAATTCAGTAAAAAATCTTTTGTCTGCAACTACTGGCAAGTATATTTAGCAAACAGATTATGGGTTAGTAGTATGAACATGTAACTCCTCTGAAACTGTGGAGCAAAAGTGGTGTATGTTTTTGCTGGGCACCCGGCATCCAATATTATACCCCACTCGTAGAGAGGGGGCTATATTGCAATTATTTTGTCCGTACGTCCGTCTGTCTGTTCACACTGTCATAACAGATATCTCGGCGTTAACATGAAGAAAGGATATATTTATTGCTACGGGGGTTTCCAGGTTTACTTGTACCGTGTCTCCCCTTTTAAGGTTTAACGAACTTCTACTTCCTGTTTACCGAGCAACTTCGAATTTTTATGCCCCCGCGACGATAAGTCGGGGGGCATATTGTTTTACCCTCGTTTGTCCGTCCGTCCGTCCGTCCGAGGGGGTACATGGTTTGTCCGCGCAACTCCTCCTACAGTTTTTATGCTAGAAAGTTTTTATTTTGCAGATCATTTGTACATATATTGAAGATGTGCATGTGATAAGGATTTTGATTTTGGTGCTATTTTGTTTAAAATATACATTGTTGAACTTAGTCATATTGGTGATTTTTCATAGAGGGTACATAGTTTATCCGCGCAACTCCTCCTACAGTTTTAATGCCAGGAAGTTTTTATTTTGCAGATCATTTGTACCTATATTGAAGATGTGCATGTGGGAAGGATTTTGATTTTGATGCATTTTCGAGGAAAAGTACACATTGGTGAACATAGTCATTTATTGGATGAATTATTAATACAGGGTACACAGATTGTCTGAACAACTCCTCCTAGAGTTTTGAGGCTAAGAAGCTTTAATTTTGCAGTTCATTTGTACCTATATTGAAGATGTGCATGTGGTATGTTCATTTTTTTTCAAAAATATACATTGCTCAACTTTCAATTTTTTGGTGATTTAGTAATAGATCTGTGCAACCTAGAATAACGTGTTTAGCGGGGGCATCATATATGTCTTACAGACACAAATATTACTAAAAAAATCCCAATTTGATTCAACCTTGCGCGGGGGCATGTCATCCTCTAGTTTCAGGATTGCACTAATGGAAACTTTCATTGTAACAGATATAACTGAATTTCTGAATTTATAGTAATGTACTTGCCATATATATAGAAAATCTCACACCAATGAACAAGTAGAGGTATCCTTAGCACGACTCAGCTTGCTATTACAGGTTTTAATATTGGGCCATGTGGAAATTATAACATTTTCCCTATGTACTCTGAGAAAACTGAGCAATTCGAACCAAAAATTTGCTGAGATCATTCTTGCTGGTTCCCATTGAAATTTCTGTTTGTTTTTAGAACGTCTTCAAACATGGCGTCTAAAGCTGTACTTTGTTTAACATTGATCGTATGAGGATTTTACTTTTTAGTTTGCCTCAATGAAGTTGAGGAGGAACTATTATACTACTCTTGGTATCCACGTGGGTATCTTGCGTTCGCCTGCGTGTCCACGCACATTCCTCAGTAACTAAAAAAGGTAGAAATATCTGTTCTTGCATGCAGATGCATCCTGAAAAGGGGAGGGGGGTCTTTCTGATACAAAATAAAGTCAAATTGATCTATATTTCATGCTTCACTGACTTTGATGATGAACTATAGGAAAAAGAAAGGAAACAGGGAATGTGTCAAAGAGCCAACGACCCAAAGGGGAGTGATAACAACTCAAAACCACCATAAGATCTTTAATGAACGGTGAGGAAACCCCACACCCAACGGCAGGTCGGAGTTGGCCCCTAAATAAACAGTAATCAAGTTCAGTGCAATATTATACCCCACTCTGGGCAATATTTAGGTCTGGGTTCATATATAGGATACTGTATGATTTAGGACCATCATTTCTCACTTTTGAGACAAGAATATTCCTATTTTTATCCATTTGAGATTTCCCTGTCTCAACCCACGTGTGAGATAAGATATTATGACGTCAATGTTACCATGACGGCAAGTGCAACAAATTCGATGTCATTTCGACAATTTCTGTTGTAAAAGGTGAGAAGCAGATTCAAACACCACTAAAACACGTAAAAGACAAAAAAAATCTGAGAACCCTTGGGTAAGATTTCTATTATTCTCTAACTCGGAAAAACCTCGTCAGAGAACAGAAATCTTACCCTCAGGTGTCTGAATTTTTCTTTCTTGTACTTCCAGTGGTGTTAGATTCTATATATCTTGCATACCGGCGTGTCTTGGGGAGTAAGTTAGCATTCATACAATATTACAAATGTAGGTCGCTATGTCACATATTTTATGTTCAGTGACTTTGTTAAGTTTTATCTGGGATACTGTATGATGTAGGACCATCATATCTTGCATACAGGTGCATCTTGGGAAGTAAGTCAGCATCCATACAAAATTTAGTCACTGTGACCTATATTTCATGCTTCAGTGATTCTGTTCAATTTTATGTCCGAGTTCATATCTGGGATACTGTATGATGAAGGACCACATCTTTCATACAGGTGCATCACTGCATCTTGGAAAGAAAGTCAGTATTTATACAAAATTAGGTCAATGTGACTTTTATTTCATGGTTCAATGACTTTTTTAAAGTTTTACGTCCGAGTATATATCTCGGATACTGAACGATGTACAACCCTTATATCTTGCATACAGGTCCATCAGTGGGAATAAGTCGGCATTTATACAAAATAAGGTTTAGTTCTGGGAACCGTTTGGCCTACCATCAAATTGTGATGCAAACTGGATACAGATCAAACTAGGTATTTGCAGGCATTGGCTGCACCTCCCGTTCCTCAATTTCTTTGAAACTGCACAGCCAATTTTAACCAAACTTTGATGGAATGGTCCTAGGGTGGTCGTCTTTAAAAATTATATTCAGTTTTGCCAGGGGCCATCCAATATGGCAGCTATGATTCGAAATAGTTAAACATTTGGGCCTTATAAGAATGTTTTTGTACGGGGACCCCTGTACATTGCTATCGTCTCATGACGATATTTCATCGCTATATAAGTAGTTACAGATCAAAATAATCTTGCGTGTATTCCTACATCAAGAGGGATGTCCCAAATAGATGAGCTAGAGGAAATAATCTTTTGTTGCCAGCTTAGTTATTGCTACCTACATCAACATAATGTATTTATAAAACGACGGCAGATGCTATGTTGTATTTTGCAACTGCTGAAAAGGTGTTTGGTGCACGAAATTTCTTTGTTTTGGTTACGAACTTCTCATTCATAATTCCGTATAGGGGAATTTGGCCGAATTTCGACCAGTGAAAAAAATAGCAACCTTCAAATGTGTAATTGCTGTACTGGTTACCAGCTTCTAAATTTGTTTTGATGGTATGTACAACAACCGTTCGAGTTTCTCCAACCTTATCTGTTTAACTGGTGTGAAAAAAACCGTATATTCCGATATAGGTTTAATTCAACACTTTCCGATATTTGGATGATATTTTAGCTTTATAAGGACATTTACTTCGAATAAAACCAATTCTAATATCCATCATTGTCCGTTCTAAGACATCAATTTTGATATAACGAATGGTAAATTAGATACTAAAATTTATGATAAAAGGGACGATTTTTCTTTTCTCATAGTTAATTATCCATTTCTGGATGGCGATGTTCCATTAGCGCCATCATATGGTGTTTACATATATCTCAAATTGTTCGATTTGCT
>MJUU01038709.1:61926-82151 GCA_002080025.1 Modiolus philippinarum | reverse complement strand
TGATCATGTTAAGTTTCCCAGGATCTATTGATGTAAGGTCAATAATATTTGGTATGTGGGTTTGTCTTAGATGGAACATGACAGCCTGATATTTTGCTTCAGCATTTGGCCTCATTTTCACTTTCTAGTGAACATGTTTGTTTTTTTCTCAGTATCTATCAGAAGTAGGTCACTGATATTTGGCATTTTCGTTTTGGGTGATTCATGATTCATGATTCATGCTATATTGCTTTTGTCACATACCCTAATTTCACAGTCTAGCGAACATGATAAGTTTTCTGATTTAGTCAGTTTTAGTTTTCACATCAATTTTGCGACCAAGTAGGGACGGGCAAGACATCAATTTGGGTCCACACTTGTTGTTAATTAGAGTCTAAAAGGTATGCCTCTCTAATAAACTGCATGGTTCTTTAAAGCAAACTTGCATGAATAGTTCAGCATATAGTGTAGATGTGCAGTTTTAATTTTTTCCTAGATTTCTATGCTGTTATGAGACTTGGTAGTCTTAATGATATACCTCCATTATTTGCATTGCCATATGGTAATTTTCAACCAAACTTGCAGTACTTCTTAAATATATATTCCAGATGTGCATCGTTATTTTTATACCCCTGCAAACGAAGTTTAAGGGGGTAAATAGGAATCACCCGGTCTGTTTATCTGTTTGTCCTTCCATCTGTCTGTCCGTCTGTCCACACTTCTTGTAAGCGCAACTCCACTTAAACCACTGGAAGGATTTTGATGAAACTGTACAAAAAGGAAGGACACTATATTGAGATGTGCATAAAGGAGTATAATTTTTGTCCTAAATCAGGAAGGGAAGATAATTCAACTTTGACTTTTATATGATTCCATCTTCACGGATCACCATGTAAGCACAACTCCTCTTAAACCAATGAAAGGATTTTAATGAAACTTTACACAAAGGAAGGACACTATATTGAGAAGTGCATGAAAGAATATAATTATTTTCCTAAATCAGGAAGGGGAGATAATTTGACTTTGACTTTTCAATGATTCCATCTTTACGGATTACTTTGCAGGCGCAACTCCTCCTAAACCACTTGAAGGATTTTTATGAAACTTTACACCAAGGAAGGACACTATATGGAGATGTGCTTGAAAGAATATAATTTTGGCTGGAAACCAGGAAGGGGAGATAATTCGACTTTGGTTTTTCATTGATTCCATCTGTAAGGATTAACTTTTAAGTTCACATTTTTTTAAACCGCTGAAAGAATTTTGATGAAACTTTACACAAAGGAAGGACACTACATACAGATGTGCATGAAGGAATATTATTATTGTCTAAAACTAGGAAGGGGAGATAATTGGACTTTGACTTTTTATTGATTCCTTTTGCAATGATGTTTTGGCTTTGGACAACTTTTCAAAGAATAATTCAAAGGGGTAGGTATTGTAAAATAAATCTGTTGAGAGAAACACTTTTTTCATCCTGATCCTCTTAAAGAGTTTATTTTCAAACTGTTGTTTCCAAATTTCTTTGATGCTTATAATTCTTTGTGTAAAATGTCAAAAGGCCATTTTTGATTTTGTTTGATATTGATAGAATATTTTCATTGGAACCCTTGTGAAAAGTTATTTCTTGAGGATTAAATCTTTTTGTTGTATTGTGTCCACACTTGTACTGTGTCCTTGCCTGTATTGTGTCCACACTGACTTAGATTTGCACTTACCATATTGATTCAGGGTTCAATGAACGGGGTATATCTGGCTGTCATCTGGCGACAGCTCTTGTTTGCTTTATTTATACATGCATTTTTATACAACCGCAAAAATTTTTGCGGTCGTATATTGGTATGGTGCTGTCGTCGTCGTTGGCGTCGTCGTTGGCGTCGTCGTCGTCGTTGTCGTCGTCGTTGTTGTCGTTGTCTGTAGACACTTTAGTTTTTGGTCAATAACTTTAGTTCCAGTAGATCAATCCTTATGAAATTTTAAGATAATGTTCTTTGGTACAAAAGGAAGGCTTGGCTTAGTTTTGGTCATTGTGGCCCCACCCGTTTTTAAAAAAGGGGCCAAAAAGGGTTAAATTCGGTGTTTTCACATGTTTGTCTGTAGAATCTTTATTATTAATCGGATTTTGATGGGGTTTCTTTCAGTGTGCTCCTGAGGAAATTTCCAATCTGTAGTATGCCAACGAATTTCACGTAGCATTTACCGCTCACAAGATAAATGGGGCCCAACAGGGGCAAATCTCCAAAAAAATATTTTTTTTATTTTAAGTCCGATTTTTATGCAATTTTTTTTAATGGATTCCTTGTGAAAAATTAATATGGCGCTCAGCTATTAGATTTTTGATAACTTGTTGCCTTTCCCAGCTATGAGGGGCCGAACAGGGCCAAAATTGCGAATTTGCAGGTTATGTAGAATTTTTATTTTTCATCGGATTTCGATGGGATTTTTTTCTTTGGATTCCTCTTGATCTAAGCTTTCAGTAGTATGCCAACGTAGTAGTGTAGGTCTTACCGTTTCCGAGCTACAAGGGGTCAAAGGGGCCAAAAATGCAATTTTTCTAAGTATGTCAAATCTTTATTTTTCATCGGATTTCGATTGGATTTTTTTCTTTGGATTCCTCTTGATCTAAGCTTTCAGAAATATGGCATCAGATTTGGCGTGGCTCTTACCGTTTCCGAGCTACATGGAGTCAAAGGGGCTGAAATTGCAATTTTTCTAAATATGTCATATCTTTATTTTTCATCAGATTTCGATGGAATTTTTTTCTTTGAATTTCTATGGATGTAAAGTTTTAGTTGATAGTACATATTTTGCATAGCTCTTACGTTTTTTTCATCAGTAAGTGATCAAAAAGGATGAATTTTCCCCTATTTTGTTTCTAGCTAATAACTGTGTCAAGCTTCTTTTTGTGTCCATCTAATTATTTTGTCAAGCTCTTTACTGTGTCCACATTCACTTTAAACTACTTTTGTTGAAATTTCAGTGGTCAACATGCTGCGGTCGTATCATGCTGCGCTCGGCATAGCCCTGTATTCAGCCTTTTCCAGGCAATTGATTGACTTTGCGATTCTATCACAAATTCAAGAATTCCACAATATGTATAGTGCAGGCAACACATCATGCAGTTTTTCAGGGAGACAATATTCAAGTTGAAAATACATTGTGTTCAGTTGTTAAAATAGATTGGTAGGGTTAGTAACTGCATATCCTTTTCATGTTTTAAAATTGTAATAGAGCAGTTTCATTTGTTTTTCAGGGGAGACAACTGACCAGACCACCATTACCGTATCAGAGGGAGATTTTATACAGGCTTTGTCAACAATTACACCTTCCTTATCAGATGATGAAATCAAACATTATGAAGAGCTGAGAAAATATTTTACTGGACAATCTTCATCATAATCAGAACTCTGTGATAGATTATTGTATACAATAATGAAAGTTTTTTATACAATGTTAAATAAAATAAAATGTTGTTGACCACTTTTTAACTCACTTGGCTTAAAAGGCCATATGTCAGAGCATTTGCCATCACTTTGCATCTGTCGCCCATCTGCCCATCAACAATAAAAAAAATCTTCTCCTCTGAAACTACTGGGCCAATTGCAACCAAACTTGGTGTACATTATCACCAGGGTATGCACTTTCAAAATTGTCTACACCTGTATTGTGTCTACACACACTTAAATTTGCAAACATTTGACCTCCATTTACACAAATGTGTTTTGTTAGTTCACGAGATTTAGTTTTTTTGGTCCCTCTATCAATATTTGTCATTATAATAATTTGGGAAAACTTTCAAATGTTTCGCATTGTAAGTGTTTAAATTATTTACTATAGTAATTTAGGGCAGGATGGCTGAATTGTTATTTATGCCATGGACTTTTGATCAAGAGGCAGACACCATTAAGTTTTTGAATCCCTAAAGTATCAATGTTTCTTGGCATATACCCTAGCTCCTTGATTTCACTGATTATCTAAGTTGTCAGGTTTTTGTCCTCACAAGCCTTGCAAACATGCAAGAAGCCCACATATTATGCAAAACAGTTGTTTGTATGTTAATAAGGTCAATCATATAGAGCTTATGTTCATTGTTAACTCGTTTACCTGTGAATACCTGTTAATTCCTAGATAAAATAACCTTACCTTTACCTACCTCTACTTTGATGCCACAGAATTGAAATATCAATTGTTTGTTTAAATTTCAAGGATGTTTTTGTAAAAAAGTAGAAAAATTAGAACAACAGTTAAAATTTTAGAAACTTGGATATCTAAATTATGAAAACACTATTGCCGGTTTGCAAGTTATTATGACATCAAATTGTAATCGAAAAAATGAAGAAGTTTACATTTCAAGAAAAAAAAAGCCAAATTAGAAATTTCCAAAACCAAAGGTATGTAAAAAAAACATGCTGATATAGAAACAACACAAACTGTCAAACAAAGAAAATCATGATTATCAAGGACAAACAAACTTAACCCTCACCATGTGGGGACTGTAATATTACGGCCTGCCGATAAATTTCATTTGAACACCCTTACAGCTCCTAAAGCCTACAGAGACATGTTTTTTTTTGTGTTCATCTCTTAGAATTGACTATTTCCTTCAATATCATGTACCAAATCATGACGATTTTGCAAGGTCTGGTTGCTGCAGGCATGAAATTGAAGGGTGGGAATTTGAAAGTGCAAAAAATTTGCACATTTTTAGCTCACCTGGCCTAAAAGGCCATGTGAGCTTTTGCCATCACTTTGTGTCCGTCGTCCGTCAATAATTTCAAAAATCTTCTCCTCTGAAACTGCTTAGCCAATTGTACCCAAACTTGAACTGAAGCATCACCAGGGTATGCAGTTTCAAAATTGTGTTCGATTAGTCCGAAGACCAAACAACATGGCCGCCGTTGCTAAAAATAGAACATAGGGGTAAATTGCAGTTTTTGGCTAATAACCCGAAAACCGTTACAGATATAAAAAATCTGACAGAAGTTAAAATGATCAGCATGGCAAGATCTACCTGCCCTGCAGAAAATCTGAAAAACCATCTCGGAGTCGGAATTATAGCCCTTTTTCCGTTAAATTTTCAAAATTTTTGCATTTTTTATTTTTTATTTCAAAAAGTGTAACAGATAGAGGTCAAGTGTAAATTGCAAAAATGTTCAGCATATCAAGGTCTACCCACCCTGAAATTTTGAAGAAAATCCATTAACCCTTGTCGGAGTTATTGCCCTTTTTTCAACAAATTTTTAAAATTTTTCGTATTTTCATCTTTCATTTCTAAAACCATAACAGATGACTGATGAAATGTTTGCCATGCTGTGGCGACTTCAAAACTGATGTTGAAAATTGTTCCTGGGCCGCCATTTTCAAAATGGCCGCCAAAAAGGGCGGGAAAATTCAATATTGTCCGATTGCAATGAAATTTGGTTTCCAAATAGATATTGATGTTGCAACTTCAAAACTGGTGTTGAAAATTGTTCGTTGACCGCTATTTTCAAAATGGCCGTCAAAAAAGGCGGGAAAATTCAACATTGTCCGATTTCAATGACATTTGGTTTCAAAATAGGTCTTGATATCACAACTTCAAAACTGAAAAATTGTTCGTTGACCGCCATTTTTAAAATGGCCACCAAAAAAGGCGGGAAAATTCAACATTGTCCGATTTCAATGAAATTTGATTTCCAAATAGATATTGATGTTGTGACTTCAAAACCTGTGTTAAAAATTGTTGGTTGACCGCCATTTTCAAAATGGCTGCCAAAAAAGGCAGGAAAATTCAACATTGTCTGATTTCAATGACATTTTGTTTCCAAATAGCTAGGTCTTGATGTCGCAACATCAAAACTGATGTAAGAAATTGTTCGTTGACCGCCATTTTTAAAATGGTCACCAAATAAGGCGGAAAAATTCAACATTGTCCGATTTCAATGAAATTTGATTTCCAAATACCGGTAGATATTGATGTTGCGACTTCAAAACTGATGTTGAAAATTATTTGTTGACTGCCATTTACAAAATGACATCTCGACTTCAAAACTGGTGTCGAAAGTGGTCCTGAGTAAGAACATTTTTTGTCAAAAAAAGCCCAACAAAGAAATATAGTAAAAAATGATCAGACAGTTCAAGATATTGGAGGTGTTCGAGCTACAAAAGTTTGAGAAACTGAAGATCAACTGTATAACTTACAATGTTTCCTTGATTAAGGCAACTGAAAGCCAGGTGAGCGATACAGGCTCCTGGGAGCCACTGGTTGAAGGGGTGGGCTCCATTTTTGGGCCACCAGCATGAAACACTTCATTGCTGAATCTCCAAAACAGTTTATAATGATAATACGATGTCATACCTATCTTTGGATGAAAGTGTTATTCTCTTGGGCGCATGCGTCAACACAACTTCCGGTTTCGAAGTTCAAAATCATCAAAAAATGCTAATTTTGAGACCCAAGAATTACAAAACCCTACACCCAGAGCACATTTTTGCCCAACTGTTCATCCTAGGCTAGTAGAAATGACAAACATGGTGCAACATTCTCAAAAAGCACTTTGAATTTGTGGTACGTCAACATGGGCCATTTTGCGGGCTAAAAAAAAAACTGCCAAAAACATGAAAAAATGGCATTTTTTTGCTGTGGTTACTATTATTTGGGCTCTGCCCCGACCACCCTCCCCCACCTCCTCACCCCGTTGGTCACAGACGAAAACCTGATATTACAGTGGTGAAACCAACCATTGTCATGTGAATTCCATTGTTATAAATGCACTCCATCAGTTGGGAAAACAAAGTTTAAAACTATGCACTAAAGAGTCAACATGATTTTCAATAGCATTACAAAAAATTACTTGTAACCAATGGACCAAAAGCAAACACATATCAAAATATCTCAAGTGCAACTGAATTCAAATTAGTGGTTGCAAGTTCATTATGGTTTCTGATTAGAAACATAATCCTTGTCTTTTTTTGGATAGTTGCTCGTTTTTCACTCACCTACATGTAGCTATAGTCAGGGTGAGCTTTTGCCATCACTTGGCATCTGTCATCTGTCCATCTGTTGTCCATCTTCAACTCTCCTCTGAAACCACTGGGCCCATTGCAACCATACTTGGTCATAATCCTTGGGAAGTCCCCTTCAAAGTTGATTTTTATGCTCATACTTCATCCAAGATGGCCGCCAGAGGGGAATAGAGTTTAACATTGGAACCTATGAGAAATGCATTCAAAGGTCTTCTCCTCTGACACAGCTTGACCAATTTCAGTTAAATTCCATTAGTGACCCTCTTCAAAGTTTGATTTTTATTTTCGTACCTCAACCAAGATGGCTGGAAGTAAGGAAACTTAGTTTAACACTGGACCCTATTTGAAATGCATTCATTGATCTTCTCCTTTAACACTGATTGAACAATTTCTATTAGATTTTATCAATAAATTTCTTGGATGACCCCCTTCATTTTTTAAAAATTTTTATGCCCCGTCCACGAATGTGGAAGGGGCATATAATGTTACCCTTGTCCGTCCTTCCGTCTGTCCATACGTCCGATTACGTTTTGTGTTAAAGTCCATTTCTCAGAAACCGTAAGAGGTAGAACAATGATAATAGGTCAGTAGGTAGATCTTTGATAGTACTACATAGTTCACTAAGTAGTTTGACTCTTTGACCTATATTTTATGCTTGAGTGACTCTGGTCCAGTTTTATGTTTAAGTCCATTTCTCATCTACTATACTTTATAGGACAATGATATTTCATCAAATCAATTGCCTTGATGAGTACTACCCAAATCATTGACAATTAGGCGGCTTTGACCTATATTTTATGCTTCAGTGACTTTGGTTAAGTTTTGCGTTAAAGTCAAATTACTCGACAACTATAAATTATAGGATAATGATATTTCATCAAATTAATTGCCTTGATGAGTACAACCCAAATCATTGACAATTAGCTATAGGTGGCTTTGACCTATATTTTACGCTTCAGTGACTTAGGTTAAGTTTTGCGTTTAAAGTCCATTTCTCAACAACTACACATTATAGAACAATGATATTGCATCAAATTAATTGCCTTGATGAGTACAACCCAAATAATTGACAATAAGTTGGCTTTGACCTATATTTTACGCTTCAGTGACTTTGGTTAAGTTTTGCATTAAAGTCCATTTCTCAACAACTATACATAATAGGACAATGATAATTATCAAATTAATTGTCTCGATGAGTGCTACCCAAATCATGGACAATAAGGTGGCTTTGACCTACATTTTACGCTTCAGTGACTTTGGCTAAGTTTTTGTGTTTAAGTCCATTTCTCAACAACTTCACATCATAGGACAATGATATTTCATCAAAGTAAACGCCTTGACGAGTACTATCCAAATCATTAACAATAAGGTGGCTTTGACCTACATTCTCTAGTTGTTCATAGCTCATCCAAGATGGCCAAAAGCAGGGAACTTAGTTTAACATACATGTAGGACCCTATCGGAAATGCCTTCAAAGATGCCTTCTGAAACTGCTTGAGCAATTTCAATTAAATTTTATCAAAGTATTCCTTGCATGAGTATCTTCAAATTTTGTGATTTTCATGTACATGCCTCATACAGAATGGCCACAACAGGGAACTTAGTTTAACACAGGACCAAAGAAAAATGCATTTAAAAATATTCTCCTCTGGCTCTGAAACCACATATACAATTTTTAAATTATCCCCTTGCCCAACGGAGTTGAGGAGGGGATATAGCATCTTGCCAGTCTGTCTGTCCCACCTCAGGTTAAAGTTTGTGTTAAGGTTCATATCTGAGAAACTACATGTGGCACATCAATCATCTTTGGTCAGTGGATGTGTGCTGGAGAGTGATGCTGCTTCAGATGATAATTGGGTTACTCTGACCTACATTTTATGCTTCAATGACTCTGGTTAAAGTTGATGAGAAGGTTCATATCTGAGAAACTACATGTGGCACATCAATCATCTTTGGTCAGTGTATGCATCTTGGAGAGTGATGCTGCTTCCGATGATAATTGGGTCACTCTGACCTACATTTTATGCTTCATTGACTCCTGTTAAAGTTTGCATTAAGGTTTGTATCTGAGAAATCCTGTGGCATATCAATCATCTTTGGTCAGTGGATTAGTCTTCGGGAATGATGCTACTTCAGATGATAATTGGGTCACTCTGACCTGCATTTTATGCTTCAATGACTCTGATTAAAGTTTGAATTAAGGTTCATATCTGAGAAACTACATGTGGCACATGAATCATCTTTGGTCAGTGGATGCATCTTGGAGAGTGATGCTGCTTCAGATGATAATTGGGTCACTTTGACCTATATTTTATGCTTCAATGACCCTGGTTAAAGTTTGGGAGAAGGTTCATATTGGACAAACTACATGTGGCACTAAATCATCTTTGATCAGTGGATTTGTCTTGGAGAGTGGTGCTGCTTAAAATGATAATTGTGCCACTCTGACCTATATTATATGCTTCAATGACTCAGTTTATAGTTTGTGTTCAGGTTCACATTTGAGATATTAGAACTTGTAGAGTAATGGTATTTTCAATAGTGATGAAGAAAAAAGTCACCATGACTTACATTTAACACATGAGGGTCTCTGGGTTAACTTTGTATAAAATCCATACCTGAAATACTTTTACTTGTACAGAAATTAAATTTGTACGAAGTTGTATCTAGGATGGTGATGAGGCTGAAGATAATAATTTGAAATAGGTTGTTTGTTAGTTTGGAATAAATTCATTTCACTATCAAACATGTGGGCGAGGGGATTAGCTGCCATTTCTGACTGCACTAGTTAAATTAGATCATTAAAGGATAGGGTTTTCTTTTCAAAGTTTGTTATATTTTTATGTTCATAACTTTTAAGATGGCTCCCAGCTGAGAACATTATAGTTTAACAAAAGACCGTATGGAATTAATGCATTTAGGAGTCTTCTTGGAAACCACAATACTAATTGCAACCAAACTTGGTCACAATACTATATTGTTAGTTTCCTTTACAAAAATTGTGTTGATAATGTTTATATTACATCCATGGTGGAAGCCAGTTGCAACATAAATGTAATAACACCGTATTGCCTTTAGAACTATGGAAAGGCCATGGTTCAGGTCAGTGATACAGGCTCTTGAGAGCCTTTTATTATGTCCTATCTGGAGAATTATTTCCCAATTCACTTTGTCAGATTCTTCTAATCTTATTTATGCTTTATTTTCCTTTTAGCAATTTGAATTTAAGCTGTAACATAAATGACTATGATCATAACTATATTTTTTAGAGTGTTAAAGCCATGTATTTTTTTTTTGTAAACAAAGCAAGTGATCGATGAGCTATTGCATCTCATAGAAATGAACAAATAAAGGATAGAGAGTAAAATACACATGAGACAAGGTCCAAATAAATAAATGCTTAAACCAAGCAATGTAATAAAGCTTTCATTTTTTTTTTCTTTTTGGTGTTACCTTTATGCCATTGATAATGAGCAATTGCTCATACCTGGCTTATGGTACAAAATGATCCAAGAACCACCTATAAAGGCCATAATAAAAAATATCCTACAATCTCATCCCTGACGCTGACCGCTCCAATTTTTTTCACCCGCCTCAAAAAATTTTATTCTGATTTTTGGCAAATTAGTGTAAATTTCTTTTAAAATGACAGCATTTTTCACAAAATTTGATAAAAGAATATAAAATCAAATTTGCTTACCCTCCCCAAATCTTGAGAATAAATAGATGAGTATCTAGGAATTATTTTATTATGGCCTAATAAGTGGTATTAATTGCTTTGATGTACAGTGTCCTATTACTAAGGTCAACCAAGTGGCAAAACTTTCACTGAATCAAAATCAAGATTTACAACCCACACTTACATTCTGTTATAGACTTACCACCTTAAAAAGACTACACAGTATATACATATAAAACGAAAAAAATTACAATTGTATACAACATTGTCTTTTAACGACCATCTTTGTAAGCTTGGGGTGTAAACTTTTGACTTCGTTTCAGTACATGTTTTGCCACTTGGTTGACCGTAGCAAGATCTGCTCTTTTCATACTGTCTGATGTATACTGCTATCTGAAACAATTGTTTTATTACCCTCCCTCACTTTAGTGGGGGCAGTATATAGTGATCATGGTGTCCATTGGTTTGTTATAGGGTTTGTAAGTCTCATCATGTGACACCGAGAAATCACGATAAAATTCAAATTTACCAGATTATGACATCCTTATTGATTGCTTGAAACTTCATATTTTTCTGCCAAAAATGCAACTTCCGGATACAAATTATGTATCTGAAAGTTCCAAAATTGGATGAGACTTACAGACCCTATTCCCTTTGCCATAGGATATATACTTTGTGGCGACAAGTCATCTTAGACAACTTTGTGAATTTCACTGAAACTTTCACAGAATGTTCAGTGGATATACAAAATGTAACCATTGTGTACAATGTACCAACTTTTTAAAAATTTGATTTTAGTTTTTTTTTATTTGTCTTTTTTTCTGGAAACAAATATATTGTCTCGCCTGCGACAAAAGGCACGGAAATCAAGACATAGGCATACAAAGTATGATAATATTGCTTAGAAACACCTAGGTATATGGGTTTTGTAGCAACATGTGGCCAGCCAATCCCAATCACAGTAACATACATAGCTGTGGATAATACCATTGTGTACATGTATCAACTTTTTTTAAAAATTTTATTTGATTTTACATTTTTCTATTTGTCTTTTATTACTGGAATCAAATATATTATTTGCCCAGTTTTTTATTTTTGTTTTTCATGTCATTAAGAAGAAATTTGAAAAATTATAAAATGACTTTTATTTTACACCAGTATATCATCTTCTTTGTAATTGTAATTCATTTTATTTTTGTGCAGTTCGGACATTGGCAGAATCAGTAATTCATCTCGCTTTGCTTCTACAATAGTTGCAAGTGTGTCTATAAAACACAGATTTTTGTGTCGTAATAATCTTGCTGCATGTTTATCGAGGTACAGAATTGATTTCACGTTAACATATCTGTCTTCTGTTGATTCATTGAAAATATCTTTACTTTTGCTCTTCATAACATTATCAATATGAGATTTCAAATCATTAACCCATAAAACTGTTGTGTCATCATAAGGTTTGAAAAAAATTTGCAGACATTTTACAATCAATTCAGTTTTCATGTGACATAAACGTAACATTGATTCTTGTTCTTTCATAAGTGTAACATAAAATTCAATAGACACTCTGTTTTCATTGAACTCATTTGCTGATCCATAAGTCAGGAATTTCATATTACTTGTCCCAAAACGTTTATTGGTTATTAGAGATTTCCTCTCCCTCACATCAATGTAGACTTCATTTAGTTTACAATCGTGTTGGCAGTTTCCTTCATTTCTGAAAACAGTGGAATCACTGAGAGATGTTTTCAAGTTCTGTTTCCTGAATAACTTTTCATCAGCATAATCTATATGCCATATTTGCATGTCAAACCAACATTTTCTGGCTTTTTTGTCAATTTTACTTTGTGGAAGTTTGAAACCTTCCTTTCTTTGGTAGATTGGAATAAACTTTGAATAATTCGCTGAACTGTATTGACAAAATTGTCCACAAACACCTTTAAAATTACACGATGGATCTGTCATTTTCCTCTCTAGTTTCAAACAGGGATGGTATCATTTTGTTAGATGCCTTCAAGTAAAGCGAAAGTGCGTATTTCCACGTGCAGTTGTTTATAGATGGCGCTTCCTGGCAACACGTAGTTCGTATAAACTCTGACTTTATCGGTCAATCAATAATAAAACACGAGATGTATCGAGATCTTTAAAGTCATTGTAACGTTTGAAACGAACACGTTTGAGCTTACTGTTTGATAATCTGAAAAGATCTGTTAGGAAAGAAAAACCTACTTTCAAAATGACATGTGCCCAGTCAACAAAATATTTATGTGAAAATGATCAAGTTTTACTGAAAAAAGGAAAATGTTGCCAGGTTTTTCAAATTAAAAGAAAACGGTAATTTTAGAGTATCACTCACCAATCACACACATTCATGATCGACAATGGAATTAATCATCAATAATAATCAACACTGATTGACCATTTGGACATTTATGCTACTTTCAAACTCTGTTCAATTTTCAGAAATAGTTCCATTTGGCACCCATTTTGTTGACGGAATAAGCAAAGACATACATGTAGGTGCCAAATAATTAACGGAACTCTTCTTGTCCAATCGAGTCGGAACTTTTATCAATATGTAACCGGAGAGCATGAATCTCCTGACAAAATTGACCAGGTCATATCTGGGGATTGAACCGGGGACCCCTAGCACTTCAGCCAGCCACCTAACAGAATGAGCTAATTAAATATTCTGTAGGGCTCAGTCGATTTTTACTGGCTAAATATCTACTACCCACTACAACGTGGGTAGGCTGTCCTGTCACAAATATTTCATTTCAACTTAAAATATGAAGCCCCACACATTGAAGTTTTCAGGGCAAGAGTTCCTTTTGGCAGCCCCACCATGTATCTCTATGCTTATTCCGTCTACTAAAGGGGTGTTGTATGGAACTCTTTCCGTTTCCTGAACGTAGTTAGTGTAACCAATAGGAGTGCAACAGGCAAATCTCAATTTTTCATGACAGCACTTTTGTAACTTATGGGACATAACCATTCAATTGCCTACTTGAAAAAGAAAGGAAAGGGGGTAAATGTCAACTGTCAAGGGGACAACATCCCATATCCAGGTTAAAACGACCCAAAACAAAGCATCTAGGGGTCACCATACAGTCTTCAACACAGTGAGGAACCTCACATCATATAGCAAGCCCTAAATGGCCCGAAAAAGGTAAAAAAGTGAATAAATCAATGAAAACAAACCACATCCAATAACCCAAATATCAAAAAAACTAAAATTTCATAAGAAGACAAGGACAAGCCAATGACCAACATATTCCTGACTTGGGACAGGCGCAAAAAATGCGGTGGGATTAAACTCATTTTCTTGGATCCAAACCCTCCCCCTACAGTCAGGGGCATCATCAAAAACAGTTATAAATTTTATAACCATTTTCAGTTATTTTCATTTTCAATAAGTAATGGAAAATGGTTATTTTTGAATTTCCTTTGATCTTTAAATCCTGATTGTGGCCATAATAATTTTTTCTCATTTGTGTTGGTATTTTTCTTTGATAAATTAAAATTTCCTTTATAATTTGAAACCATAACATCTGATACGCACCATCAGGAACATGGTACGCATGTTGGTCAAAGTCAAGCCCCCAAGGGACTTTAAATGCCAATTAAATGTTCATTATCTAATGTAAGCAGTTCATTGATAATTAAGATGTTTTACTTCATCAATATCTTTTGAAATTTACATAAATCATATGGTTTTGTTGTTCAAGTTTCTTGATTCAGAGCTTGATGAAAATTTGACATGTTGTAGAAGAAATAACCAATTTTAGTTATTTTTGCAATTTTCCCTAAGGGAGATAATTCAAAAATGGAAAAATCTAACCAATAAAGGTTATTAAATTCGTAACTGTTTTTGATGATGCCCCTGACTGCCCTATGTGTAGTGAATGGCTACAAAATAAATACACAAAAAGACTCACAGTAAAAATCAAACTAGAAAAAAGTCCAACTTATCAAGACGAGTAGCCTTACAATGAAGTACATAAAACATGAAGACAATACACACAGGTACTGTCCGGACAAATGCTCGCAGTATCTGACAGCTAGCTAAGGACATAATTTCTGTTGACTATGATATCAAGCCTTCTTACATATGAAACTTCAATTGAAATACTTCCAAGTAGATTTGGTATAACATCATCAATTATGAAAGAAGAGCATGATATTGTGCAATGCCAAATACTGGCAATATGAAAAATTGTTTAAGTTTAGTTATGGTGTAAAGCATTTAGGAGATGATCAATATTTTTGCCAACAAAAGCCAGAAGTAAAAATTTAACAACAATATATTAATGCTGTATTTATATCCTTTATGAATAAATGTTAAAAAATGGATAACAGGAAACAACTACAATGCCTAAAAAATTATAATTACATGCAACAATTTGCAAGGGTACTACACAAGAAAAACTTGTATAAGACAAAAGACAAACGTACGTAGACAACGATAGGAACTCGGGACAGCCGGACTTGGTACCGGCACTAGCAAAAGCCAGCGGTAGGGTTAAACTGGTTTATGGGTACAAGTTTGTTCAACAGATTAATAAGTTTGGAAGGACAATTTTTGAATTTATAGGCTTTGTAAATGATATTACCATAGAAGTTTTGATGTGAAATGCCCTGATGTATAAGAGCCCTGCATGTAGAACCAAATTTTCTTAATAAGTCAATGTATCTATAATAAAATTTAGAGAATGTTTTTATCAATTTATGATATATAAACCCTTGATGCAGAAGTTTTTCAGTGAGAAAAAGATTTCAGTCATTGAAGTCAGAAACATCACTACATACTCGTGCATAAGTTGTGAAATGTAGACCCCGTAAGAAGGGGCTAACGGGACATTGCCATCGAGATGGGGAAAATTGACTATAGGGAAGGAGAAAACATCCCTTTTATTATAAACCTTAGTGTTTAACTTTCCTTGATTTATTGATATATCAAGATTAAGAAAAGGAGTATAATCACTGCTGCTGTTGGATCAGGGATTTAGCTAGGATTTTGAGACCATTAGTCACTTTTGCGTATAAATTTCGCGGAGCAATGTGTAGTATGAGATACTAATGGTTGTATTTAAATATGCACATCATTGTTCCAGATTTATAATGCTCTTTCTAGTTCCCATTACAATTAAAGAATTGTATCTATGTATTTGAATATTACTTTATCATCTATAAGAAACTGCCTCTTCCAAAATTGGAAGAGATAATGTTAGTTTCATTGACCTTACTAAGGTAAACTTTCTATAAGTTATTACACATAAAAGTTTCTATAAATTTGTATTATAAAAGAAATTATTTTGCAAAATATCAAACAAATGTTGTTTATAAACACTTTTTAAGCTTAAATAGTGGTAAAATATGAAGTTTCTGCTATAATTACCAGAGCAAATATCAGCATAGGTTCAATTCTAAAAAAATTAATTCATTTTAAAGACATCATTAAAGGGAAATAACCCAGCTTTCAAAAAAACATGATCTTATCACAAAAATTCAAAAGGGAAGTTTGACCTGTTAATTATGAAAATTCTGCTGAAAGAAAGATTTAAATGTTCAAAACATTAATAATTTTAAACAACTGATAGTTAATTGCCATACAGGTGAGCAGGTTACCTCTGATTGACCGGTAATTAATGATAACAGGCCAGGAACACAGGTAAACAAATGTTTACAACTGAACTAATCCTTTAATTGGCATTACAGGTGTAATTAAAGTGTCAGTTAAGACAATTAGATTACAGTGACAAAGATTATGGACATAATACTTTAATATTTGGCGATTTTTGAAATTTCAAGTTTAAAAAATTCGCCACTTCCAAAAAAGATTTGTCAATGGCGAAAGTGACGAGCGCTAGCTAAATCACTGTGATATATTTAAAGTAAGTTCTCCAGGATAAATTTCATCTGTAAATTTATAAAATCCAGGATTATTTAAAGCCAAAATATCGTCCAAATAAATATCTATATGTATTGTTAAATTTATCCACTAAATGCTGTTTAGAAGGGTCTTCTTGCATTTATTGCCATGAATTGTGACTCGTAGCAATAAATTACTTTACCACAGACTGAACCAACACTTACTTATGTCTCTTCGTAGCAATAAAGAAATAAATCTGCTATGACATTGTATGAGAGGTGCACAGTTGGTACCCATGTTTTTTATACTATATTCATCGAATTTGTAGAATCTGTTTCCTTTTTGAAAACACTTTTGGAAGGTATTCATAGTTAAAGTTATTATATTTAATGATGAAAAATATATATATTTCAGATTTGTTTGGTTAGACAAGGTGAAATTTACACTAGATGGAGTAATTGGTCATCCATATGGATCAACTTTCAAGGTCACAAATGGTGAAATGGTTAAAGTTGACAAGAATGAAATAGATGAAGGATTTCAGTGTAAGATTTGTAGCTTATTTTTAAGGTAGTATGTGAGTTTAAAATTGCGCACCATTCTTGTGCATGCGATAAAAAATGGAATTCACTATGAATTCACAGTGTTCTAGCCAGGATTTGAAAAGGGCATGGCGCCAATCATAAAAAGGGCAATTTACCGTGTAAATCAAATCTGAAAAAGGCACTTTGATATGTAAATCATGTTTCAAAAGTGATTTCATTATCCTTTACCACTGGAAGGTTTGCATTCTCATATAAAACACATAGCTATAAAGAAAGTAGATTAAAACTTTATAGATACTATAGCATTTAAGAAACATGAAGCTGAATGTTTGCATATTATTAAAGCATTGAATTGTTATAATACTAAAGTTTTTTTCCACATGTCCAATCACTCCATCATAGTTTTTCAAGAATTTCATGAAGTATGTGCAACCTATTTATGAGATTTCAGTAAATGATAATGGCGATTTTTCCGGCAATTTTATATCGGAAATTCAATCAAAATGGTACTGGCGCCACAGCAAATAGGGCAGACTTGATAAAAAGGGCACTGGCGTCACGAAAAAAAGGGCTGGTGTTGCGCCAGATGTTGTATGTCTACCGAGAACACTGGGAATGTTGCCAAAACTATTTTCAATGTCTTATAATAGTTTAAATTTAATGAAATATGCCACTTTCATTGCATAATTATAACCATGCAGAATATTGAACTCCTGTTCATTAAGGGAAGATAATTTGCATAGAAATAATAAAAAAAATAAGATTTTCACGATTTATTCAAAAATAAGTTCGGTGACCCCCAAATTTTTTTCCTGGACATGGAAAGACAATATATTATTAAAGCTAATAATTTACCAAATTTAAAAAAATTCTATTTGATGTAACTAAAATAAAAATCAAATTTGCTAATTTTCCCTATTATTTCAACCAAAATGGCAGATTTTTACATGACATATTTCATTCTTATATGGCAAGTGACCCCATATTTTTATACCCCCGCAAACAAAGTTTGGGGGGGTATATAGGAATCACCCAGTCCGTTTGTCTGTCCATGTCAGCTCATGTTCTCCTAAATGGCTGCTTGGATTTTGTTGAAATTTTACACAGATGTAGAACACCATCTGAAGATGTGCATGAAGTCGTATGGTTGCTGCCCAAAATTTTGAAGGTGAGATAATTCGTCTTTGAATATTTTCTGGAAAAGGGGGGGGACAAAGCTTGTCAGTGCATGTTCTCCTAAAGGGCTGCTTTGATTTTGATGAAATGTTGCACAGTTGTAGTACACCACCTGAAGATGTGCATGAAGTAATATGGTTTCTATCCAAAATTTTCAAAGGGAGATAATTTGTCTTTGAGTATTTTCTGGAAAAAAGGGGGAGGTTTATCATTTGTCCATACTGTTATTGTGTCCACATATGTACTGTGTCCACAACTGTATTGTGTCCACACACACTTAAGGGGATACGATACAGTAAAGATCCTGAACTGATTTTTTCATGAAATTTTGAAATTAAGTCAATTTTAATATGATCTTTCCAAATCTGCAAAGAAAAGTATACCTTCATGCTTTCGTTTTCGAGATAATTGCGATTAAAAATTGCCCATTTTCCAAAATAGTTTGTAAAAATTGGATTTTTACAGCAATATGTAAAATGTCATAACTTTGAAACTAACAAAGCAAATTGCTTCAGGTTTTTTGATACAGTTTCTCGAGATATTTCTGAAGAAGATAAGTATACATTTTAAAACAAAATTTCATCATTAGTGGTTTGAAATTGACATTTATATTAATATTTATAGAATAAATGTTCATTTCTTGTAGGTAAAATTTCACATAGCAAAAATTTGTGAACTGAAATCGCAGAGATCTCTGCGAAACATCACTCTTCTCAAAATGGGGGTCCATGTGCTTATTTTAAAGCTACAGAGAGAAAACTGGGATTTTTTATCACTACAAATGAGCATTCCTGGTTTTGGTGTGAATTGACGTTACATTATATTTCACTCAGAAAAACGTCGTTAATGTTTACTTGCCTCTGAAGATATGAACAAAGATCAGTTATAAACCTAATACTAGACAGGTACCCCTCTGGTGACTGTGTTGACTAAAAACAATGATTATTTCCCTACTGCCGCTGTTCATGTATATAGATCTATATACAATGACTGAGTCCCTGGTTTCACCGTAAAATGAAATTGCCTTGAAAATGGCCGTGATCATGCGATACCTGCCTTTCTCATGACAATGCCATCATTTTTTACAAGCTAAAAATAAAGAAAAGTTAATGATTTTCACCACGGGTCTCTTTTAGCTGTCACAAACAAGCTCTATATTTGTAAGCCTATGTGCTAAAAATTACACCAGATTTTTTGTTAGAATATGTCCCATCTACATGTAATTATTTTAACTTTTTTTTTCATTACTTCATTCAGTTGTTTATTTGTTTTGTCTTTTTCATGATGTCTCAACTGTTTTGGATTTGATTTTGGAATTCAACATTTTTGTCATTTGCTACAGTATTTGTATATAGATGTTTTTCGGTATTTTATATGTTGCTCATATTCTGTGACATACCTTAAAAGGTAAATTTGAATTTTTCTGTTAAATTAAGCAAGAAAACAAACTGATTTGCAGTTTTCAGAAACAAATTAATGGGAGAAAATTTATATTGGTTATAAAAATTCCACAGGAAGTTGATTACATAAAAGCAAAAATAGTCACTGGAAATGTCACGAGACTTTAATGACCCGTGAAATTTCAAAGGATTTTCATGGACTTATATTCCAGTAGGAATTTTAGGCCATAACTACAGCAAACTTAAAAGAATTCTACAGTGCGTTTGTTTAATCACAACAAATTGTTGTTGGGAACAATTGAGACTATTGTAAACGATGCCGATAGGAGGTCTTCACTATCAGGAGAAGCATGTTGGATCTGGAGCTGCAATGTCACTTATTGCATTATGAGAAATCACGACCACATCGATTTTATCATAGATGTACATGCTTTCATAGACTGTGACCTTTTGTATTTCACATATTCCGGTATTTATGACGTCACGCTCTAATCTGTGATGTAGCGAAAATAACATTCCAGAAACCGTGATGTTATTATATGCCCTTGGTACTGTATAGTATCCCTTTAAATTTA
>MJUU01038709.1:40613-53149 GCA_002080025.1 Modiolus philippinarum | reverse complement strand
AGTCCAATTATAGCCAAACTTAGTCACAATGGCCCTTAGATGGTCATTTTTAAAAATTGTATCTGGCAAGTCCGTACCTCATCCAAGATGGCCTCCAGCGGGGAACATAGTTTTACATTGGACCCTATGGAAAAGACATTTAAAGATCTCCTCAGAAACTACCAGTCCAATTATAACCAAACTTAGACACAATGGTCTTTAGATGGTCCCTTCTAAAAAAAGGTATCCGACAGGTCTGTACCTAATCCAAGATGGCTGCCAGCTGGGAACATAGTTTTAACATTGGACTCATGGGAAAGACATTCAAAGATATTCTTCTCAGAAACTACCAGTCCAATTATAGCCAAACTTTAGTGACAATGGCCCTTAGATGGTCCTTTCCAAAAAAAGTATCTGGCAGGTCTGTACCTCATCCAAGATGGCCGCAAGCGGGGACATAGTTTTAACATTGGACCCTATGGAATATACATTCAAAGATCTTCTTCTCAAAAACTACTGGTCCAATTAGAACCAAACTAAGCCACAATGGTCCTTAGGTGGTCCCATCCAAAAAATATATCTGGCAGGTCCATACCTCATCCAAGATGGCCACCATCTGGAACATAGTTTTTACATTGGCCCTATTGATTTTAAGGGAACCTCTGCCCAAATTTTTGAATTTTTATTTGAATTGTGGTCGGAATGTTTCAATTTCAGCGTTATGTATTACCTTGATTATAAGGGGAACCCCTGCCCAAATTTTTTTTTGAATGGTGTTCTGTTATGGGTTGTAATGGATGGTAGATGATGAAAACAAAACAAGAATACTGTAATTTAAGAGAAAAAAAAAGTTTTCTGCTAAATTTTATGTTTTGTTTTTCCTATTGGAAATGCCTTTTATCTATGTCAGCCATGGTCCAGGTGAGCGATACAGGCTCTTGAGAGCCTTTTGTTAATGAATAACTTCCTGTTTACAACACATAGATAAACAATACATTGACATGTTGTTTTACATTGTTTTAGGGTATGGAAAAGTGATACACATTTACCCTGGAGAATTACACACAAGGTAACATATTTTTGCTACATTAATTAAATTTTTATGCCCCCACGACGTCGGGGGGCATATTGTTTTACCCTTGTCCGTCCGTCCGTCCGTCCGTTCGAATGAAAAACACAACCATTCATGATTTTTAGAAAGTTTGCAAACAAATTCCAACTACTTGAAAGGAATCTAACTTACAATAAGTAGATGTGCATACACATATCTTTTTGAATATTCAAAATGGCCACGGTTGCCATAGAAACTGAAAAAAGGCGGGAAAATTCAAAGTGCCTCAAATTTGATGTAACTTTACTAGAAGGATGTCTAGCACCCATAGAAATGATTTTGGGTCTCAGAATTTTCAAAATGGCTGCCGCAGCCATGGAAACTGGAAAAAGGCGGGAAAATTCAAAGTGCCTCAAAATGGATGAAACTTTAGACGAAAATTGCTTAGCACCCATAGAATTGATTTTTGGGCTCAGAACTTCCCTTTTATATATTTTGGAAAAAGGGGAGGCATATCATTGTGTCCATACTTGTACTGTGTCAACACCTGTATTGTGTCAACACACACTTAAATATGCACTTGCCATATTGATTCAGGGTTCAATGAGCGGGGGCATAATTGGTTGCCATTCGGCGACAGCTCTAGTTTTATTATTATTATTTTTTTTGCAGACCAGCTGTGGAGGCTATGGACTTTCCAAAAAATTATTTAGACAATTTGTATAGTTTTCCATTAAACCAAGTAAACCAAATAGAGAATGTGGACTCTCCTTATGATACACAAAGTGAATCGGTTGATCCTACCACAAGTAAAAGTTCTAAACAATCTGACTGTGAAAATCAAGAAGTAATGGAAAGTGAAACTACAGAACAAACTGAAAGTAGTGATCAAAAAGAGAAGAGAAGTGAAGGAAAATCAGACAGCAAAAATGAAAATATTGTCGGCTCTAAATCTTCAGAAGAACCACCAGATAAATCTAAAAAATCAAAACAAAGCAAGAGAAGATACAAAGATAAGGTAAAAATATCTATGTTATAAATTATTCAATTGAATGCACATTACAGACTCTGTTAGTGACTCATATGGTATATACATGATCAGTGAAGTTTATATTTGTGGGGAACGTAAATCAAGCTCCAATAATGAATTTACAGATCATTTATATACAATATTAGGTCACTAACATACTGTGTAATGTTTATATACTACTGGTAGTCCAGTAAACAGGAAAAACCTCGTCAAAAACCTGCAGCTAATGTATTGTCGTTTATATGGTGATGCTGGGTAATGGCTGCCACTGACTGCATAATTTTCATTCGCCCCATATGGAATATATGTAGTCAGCACGTTATGTCCTTTGACCAATTAACTGTTTGGGAATTTACTAGAGGCAGGATCTTTGTAAATATTTTCTTACTTTATTATACTTTCTACAGACTACAGGCGTTGATTTCTGAATAAATATTTTTTACCCTAATTAAGCTAGGGTAAGATAAAATTTACTTGGAGGAAAATCCAGTATTGGCAGTCAGGAGCAATGGTAACAGTGCAAACAAGATATCTAGTAATAACACCCTACACAATGAGTTTGCATATCTTTCTATCCAATTGTTAGCCCTGTTATTTTCTGACAGTGCAACTCCCCTGAAAACACTCAACACAATTTAATGAAACTAAATGGTTAAAAAAGAACTACCAGGTAATAGAAATTCAAAATAGTATGAAAACCAATATCAAGAGATGTTAAAACTGACAGAGAAGGCATATAATGATACTAAAATTGGCTTTAAAAGGACAGAGCTTTGCAAAAGGGAAATATTACTTACACTTACACTTTTTGAAAAAAAAAAGTTGAAGTTCAGAAACAAACAAGAGAATAGGAATGATAAAATATAATGTTTTTTGTCATCAATTTACTTTATAGCTTCAATCATAAAAATCAAAGGTAGAAATTAGGGGATTGAAAGTTATGTTTTGAGAGGAAGAATCCATTCTTAAATTATATATCATTTTTGCACAGTATAAACAAATGCTAAATTTATACTTTTTTCAGGAAACAAGAGAAAACAGTAGACTGTTGAGGAATAAACAAATCAGAGAAGCCAAACAACTGCTGATGGAGAAAAATATGGATGGGTATATAAGAATTATCAAATGATCTATATGCCATTCATCTAAATATATTGTACAACTATTATGACATAAAAATATATAAATGTGTGTACCCAAGTTTAAAAGCAAATTGTAAACTGGTGATTCTTAATCATTATACCTCCTCGCAAACAAAAGTTCGGGGTATACAGGAATAACCCTCTCCATTTGTACATCCATCCATCCATCATTCTGTCCATATATCTTTTCAGGGAATGTCCTCCTAAACTGCTGCTTAGATTTAAATGAAATGTTACTCATGAAGTAATATGGTTGCCATGCAAAATTATTAAGGGGAGACAATTCAACTTTGAATATGGGTAATGGATTTATATAAGAGCTGAGCTCTTGTTAGCTCACCTGGCCTAAAAGGCCATGTGAGCTATTGCCATCACTTGGCATCTGTCAGCGTCCGTCGTCCGTCCGTCCGTCCGTTCTTCGTAAACTTTTTCAAAAATCTTCTCCTCTGAAACCACTAGGCCAATTTTAACCAAACTTGGTCTGAATCATTATTCAAAATTGTGTTCCATTAGTCCGAGGACCAAACAACATGGCTGCCGTTACTAAAAATCACACATAGGGGTAAATTGCCGTTTTTGGCAAATAACCCGAAAACCGTTACAGATATCAAAAATCTGACAGAGTAAAAGTGATCAGCATGGCAAGATCTACCCGCTCTGCAATTTTGAAGAAAATTTGATTGCCAGTTTTGGAGTTATTGCCCCTTTTCTGGAAATTTTTTTTTAAATTTTAATATTTTTTATTTTTTATCAAAGAAACTATAGCAGATAGAGGTCAACTTTAAATTGCAAAAATGTTCAAATGTTCAGCATATCAAGATCTACCCACCCTGAAATTTTGGGGAAAATCCAAAAACCCTTGTAGGAGTTATTGCCCTTTTTTCACAGAATTGTCAAAATTTTCATATTTTTCATCTTTTGTTTCCAAAACTATAGAACATGCAGGTTAAGTGTAAATTGATAAAATGTTTGCCATGCTGTGCTGACTTCAAAAGTGGTGTTGAAAATCTTTCTTTTGATGCATTTTCAAAATGGCCGCCAAAAAAAGGCGGGAAAATTCAACATTGTTCAATTTCAATAAAATTTGGTTTCCAAATAGATATTGATGTTGCGACTTCAAAACCAGTGTTGAAAATTGTTTGTTGACCGCCATTTTCAAAATGGCCGCCAAGAAAGGTGGGAAAAATCAACCTTGTCTGATTTCAATGAAATTTTGTTTCCAAATAGGTATTGATGTCTCAACTTCAAAACCCATGTTAAAAATTGTTCGTTGAATGCCATTTTCAAAATGGCCGCCAAAAAAGGCAGGAAAATTTGATATTGTCCAATTTCAATAAATTTGGTTTCCAAAAAGATATTGATATTGTGACTTCAAAACTGATATTGAAAATTGTCATTGCCCGCCATTTACAAAATGATGTTTTGACTTCAAAACTGCTGTCGAAAGTGGTCCTTAGCAAGAATGTTTTTTGTCAAAAAAGNGGTCCCATGAGTATATATAGATTTCAAGGTTACCGCATAAGTACTTCCTGTTTGCCGAGACTTTATTGTTTTTTTAATTGTTGTACAGCATATGGAATTTTTCGTCACATTTTTTTCTGAAACTGGAAGAGGGATTCAATTGTTGTTATGCGCAGATCTACCTTATGGTCCAATCTATCGTGTATTCCGATTTTAATGTTACGTCATAAGCACTTCCTGTTTGCCGAGACGTCATTGTTTTTCATTGTTGTACAATATATGGAAATTTTCGTCACAATTTTTTCTGAAACTGTATGTGGGATTCAATTGTTGTTTTCTACAGAGCTTCCTTATGGTCCAATCTATCGTGTATTCCAATTTTAATGTTACGTCATAAGCACTTCCTGTTTGCCGAGACATTGTGTTTCATTGTTGTACAATATATGGAAATTTTCGTCACAATTTTTTCTGAGACTGCAAGTGGGATTCAATTGTTGTTTTGTACAGAGCTTCCTTATGGTCCAATCTATCCTGTATACCGATTTCAAGGTCAAGTCATAAGCACTTCCTGTTTGCCGAGACATCATTGTTTTTCATTGTTGCACAATATATGGAATTTTTCGTCACAATTTCATCTGAAACTGTAAGTAGGATTCAATTGTTATTATGCACAGATATTCCTTATGGTCCAATCTATCGTGTATTCGGATTTCAAGGTTATGTTATAAGCACTTCTTGTTTTCCGAGACGTCATTGTTTTTCATTGTTGTACAATATATGGAATTTTTGTCACAATTTCTTTTAGAAATGTAAGGCAGATTCAATTGTTGTGCAGACAGTTATCGTTGAACATGTTGGTTACTACGATTATATCATTGTGTTTATACTTGAATTGTGTCCACACTTGTATTGTGTCCCTACACAATTAAATTTGCACTTGCCACATTGATTCAGCGTTCAATGAGCGGGGGTCTATCAGGCTGCCATTCGGCACCAGCTCTTGTTGAATCACAATCTAAATTTATTTAGTTTAGTCACAATATGCACTTCTTATAGATCATAATTTGCATGGAATAAAATCAGCTTACAAATATAAAGTACACAGAAAAGCATCTTATGGTAGAAGTAACATTTTTGGGTAAATAACAAAAAAATAAGTTAAAAATACACCCTGTGATATTTTACTCTGCAATGCTTGAAATTACAAAATACCGAAGTTACTTTGAATTTAGATTTTGCATATGCGCATTTTGACAACTTATGTCTCTTCAGTGAAAATTAAATCAAAACATTTGGAAATCTTTATAACAAAATATCCGTAATAGTTGATAAAGAACAAATTACCAAGACTAAGTGTCTAAATAGTGAAGCGAAAAACAGCTAGGGACAGAGCTATGTGGGAGGGATATACTTTTGCTTAGTTTTGAACAATTTTTGTTGAATTAAGATATTGCAAGTTTCCAAATAAAATCGGTTTTCGGGCTATCACCGAAGTACTTGCTACTGGGTTAGTGAATACCCTTGGGGACTAACAGTACACCAGCAGAGGCATCAGCCAAGTGGGTATAAATATCAAAGTACCGAAGTTACTGTGAATTTAGATTCTGCAGATGCTCATTTTGACACTTTATGTCTCTTCAGTGCAGATCAAATCAAACATTTGAAAGCTATTAATGTCATCTCAGGTACAAAGATAGAAGTTGTGTATGATAGCTCTACAGCTTATGCAATGACTGATGAATCTGTTTTATATTATTTCTATTAACAGACTGATAGTTGCTTGCAAGTACCATCCAACACCAATAGTTCTGGCTTTGTTAGAGTACATCGCTCCTAGTCGTCCCATAGTTGTGTACAGTCAGTATAAAGAGGTCAGTATAGTACTCTTTCTCTAATTAAGTCCCCAGCACATAGTGATGGGTGCCATATAGTAATCACTCTGTCAGTCCCTACATAGAGTACATTGCCCCTAGTCGTCCCATAGTTGTTTACAGTCAGTATAAGGAGGTACGTACATGTAGCACAAATCTGACACCAATAGTTCTGGCTTTATTAGAGTACATTGCCCCTAGTCGTCCCATAGTTGTTTACAGTCAGTATACAGAGGTAATTAGCACAAATCTGACACCAATAGTTCTGGCTTTATTAGAGTACATTGCCCCTAGTCGTCCCATAGTTGTTTACAGTCAGTATAAAGAGGTGAGTTGAACATTTTTGTCAGAATATTCTTTAATTTTCTGATTTTATCATACTAATGTCTTACACATCTATCATACATGTAATATTGAATTTCTTTGTCTCGATGGGTGTTGTAGTTAATGAAAAATGAAAAAAAATATCATTTTATTTATAATTTCAGCCCCTGATGGATTGCTATGCCTTTATGAGAGAGCGAGGAGGGGTAGTTAGCTATAAATTGTCAGAGACTTGGCTGAGGGAATATCAGGTATGTTAACAGAAGTCACAAAATATTTACTTTGACAAGAAGCTGACATTTTTTTTGGAGATGTCGCCCCTTAACCATTACTGATGGTAATATGATTTGATTCAAGTCTTAATGATGGTCCCCAATCTCTACCATGATCTGCAAAATGGTTGAGATCCTGACCAAAACGATATGCATTTATTACTGACAGTAACAGGAATTTTTTTATATATATGGAGGGAGACATCAGTTTTAGTTTGCCAAAAACAATGCTGATCTTTAATAATTGATTTTAGAGGTTTACCCAGCCAAAATTACTCATTTGTTATTTGGATTTGTTAATCCGCAACTCCTTTAAAACTTTTAAGCTAGATTCCGGCAAGACTTTCAGAATTTGTTGTTCACATGATTTAGTTGAGCATCTAATACTTAAATATCAGATTTCAATGATTTTGAAGGTTCAATGAGCCCAAATTGCTTATTTGTTAATTTACCATGTCAATATGGAACTCCATCAAGAAAAAAAAGCCCCATTACAGCCAAACTTTCAGGAAATGATGCGGTTATGCTTATTATCCTTCAAATTTTAAATTTTACAGATTTAAGAGGTTCAAAGTTGCTCATTTGTTATCTGGGTTTGTTGATCAGCAACTTCTTCAAAACTGTAAGTTAGATTCAAACAAACTTTCAGGATATGTTGCTCAGATGATCCTGTTGTTCACAAATACTTTTATTTGTCACAGGTCCTAACCCATGAGGACACATTCACATATAGGTGTGGCTTTATAATTATATTTATACATTTAGTCACATGTTATACCCATGAGGACACACCCACTTATTTTTTCTTTATAATGATATGCTTTGCTTTTTATAATGATATGTTTATATCCTACCCATGAGGACACACCCACATACAGTTTTGGCTTAAGAAGGATATGTATTAATTTATCTTACCACTAGGACACACTCACATATTGGTATGACTTTATAATGATATATATACATTTTGTCACAGGTTCTGCCCATTAGGACACACCCACATATTGGTACTTTATAATGATAAGTGCATATTTATGTTACAGGTCCTACCCATGAGGACACACCCACATATTGGAATGAGTGGGGGAGGAGGATATCTACTGACAGCTACAACAATAATGAAACCTACATAACATTAATAAAATCATAGTTTACAAATACAATCAGTTATTTTATCCCATCATAACTTAAACCTACAGATGAAAAAATACATGTACATGGAATATAATAACAGATATACAGAGTTAAACAAAATAATACAAATATAAAAAAATGGATAACAGGTACTTATTCACTAATGTTCTTTGTTTAAGGTGCCTTTCAGGTCTCGGAGACAAATTGCACCAATGATTTTAAGAGGGCCTACAATGTTTGCATTATCGTTAAGCATATGAGATTGCCAATAAACAAAACTAATGGGCAAAGTGTCCAGTCAATGACTGTCATCCATTACTCAAAAAGACAGAATAATTACAAAATGCTAGACATCCAAAAGATGGCAGCCATCTCTTTTGGCCCTTCTGTAATAAGCACTAACTTGAGTGTGTGTGGACACAAAACGGGTGTGGACTCAGTACAAGTGTGGACACAAAACAAGTATAGACATAATTATATAATCCACAAGAACTAAACAGAATGTTGTACCCATATGTCTGAAATGCATCCCACAGTATGGAATGACTATACAAAGCTTGTGATAAAATTTCAATTTTGTCCCTAAGAAAGTAATAATCTGACCTTGCTACATTACACAACATCTTGAAGTGATCTATCCACATTTAAAATACCAAAAGCCTGCCTCAAAAGACATAAAGGTTATAGCCTGAACACGACTGTCATTAAGAAAGAATATTTGACCTTGAAAACAAAGTCACTAATCATGGTTCAAGACACATGGCCCTGAAGTGATCTATATAAATGTACATATCAAGTATCAAAAACAAAAAAGGTATAGAATAGACACATCTTGTTATTCAGAAAGTATTAATCTGACCTTGAAGGCAAAGTCAAAGGTCACCAAACATGGTATATGACACAGAGTTCTTGATGTTATCTATCTATAAAGATGTACCCCAGATAGGACTTGTTATTATACCCCCTGTTACAGTGGATTCATTCCGGCAGTGTATTCCTTCCTTTTGGATAAAATGCGCTAGGGTAGAATATCCACAACATCTAATTGACCAATCACAATGGAGCACTGACCGTGACAGAATAAACATCATGGTAGAAATACAATAGGTTGTTTATGTACCTGGAAATTCTGCACGCCGGAAAGAAAGTACGCTTACACCCCACTCCGAAGGAGGGGGTATACTGTTTTACCTCTGTCCGTCCATCCATCTGTCATTCCATCCGTCACGCATTATTTTCGTCACATTTTTCTCTGCACCTGCATATCACAGCCACTTGATATTTGGTATGGTGCTTCAGTATGGGGTCCTATACTGTGCCTCCCCTTTTTGGCCATATCGAATCACCACTTCCTGTTTACCAACTTTGTGTGTTTTTTACTGTTCATTTTCAATATAGGACTTTTTCGTCACACTTTTCTCAGCAACTGCACATGCGGCCACTTAAAATTTGGTATGGTACTTAAGTATGAGGTCCTATAATGCATCTCCCTTTTTCAGCCATACTGGATCACCACTTCCTGTTTACCAACTTTGTGCGTTTTTTAGCTCACCTGGCTATGCCAGGGTGAGCTTTTGCCATCACTATGCATCGGTCGTCTGTCTGTCCGTCCGTCAACAATTTCAAAAATCTTCTCCTCTGAAACCGCTGGGCCAAATGTAACCCAACTTGACCTTCTCAAAATTGTGTTCGATTAGTCCGCTGGTCAAACAACATGGCCGCCATTGCTAAAAATAGAACATAGGGGTAAATTGCAGTTTTTGGCTAATAACTCGAAAACCGTTACAGATATCAAAAATCTGACATGGTAAAAATGATCAGCATGATGAGATCTACCCACTGTGCAATTTTGAAGAAAATCTGAAAAACCATCTCGGAGTTATAGCCCTTTTTCCGTTTAATTTTCAAAATTATTGCATTTTTTATTTTTTATTTCAAAAAGTGTAACAGATAGAGGTCAATTGTAAATTGCAAAAATGTTCAGCATATCAAGATCTACTTACCCTGAAATTTTGAAGAAAATCCATAAACCCATGTAGGATTTATTGCCCTTTTGTCACCGAATTTTTTAAATTTTCGAATTTTTCAGCTATTATTTCCAAAACTATAGAAGATGAAGGTTAAGTGAAAATTGATGAAATGTTTGCCATGCTGTGGCGACTTCAAAACTGATGTTGAAAATTGTTCCTTGACTGCCATTTTCAAAATGGCCGCTAAAAAAAGGCGGGAAAATTCAACATTGTCCAGTTTCAATGAAATTTGGTTTCCAAATAGATCTTGATGTTGCGAGTTCAAATCCGGTGTTGAAAATTGTTCCTTGACCGCCATTTTCAAAATTGCCGCCAAAAAAGGCGGGAAAATTCAACATTGTCCGATTTCAATGAAATTTGGTTTTCCAAGTAGATATTGATGTTGCGACTTCAAAACCGATGTTGAAAATTGTTCCTTGACCGCCATTTTCAAAATGGCCGCCAAAAAAGGCGGGAAAATTCATCATTGTCTGATTTCAATGAAATTTGGTTTCCAAATAGATGTTGATGTTGAGACGTCAAAAATGATGTTAAAAATTGTTCATTGACCGCCATTTTAAAGACCGCCATTTTTAAAATGGCCTCCAGAAAAGGCAGGAAAATTCAACATATTCTGATTTCAATGAAATTTGGTTTCCAAATAGATATCGATGTTGAGACTTCAAAACTGGTGTTGAAAATTGTTCGTTGACCTGCATTTTCAAAATGGCTGCCAAATAGGCTGGAAAATTCAACATTGTCTGATTTCAATGACATTTCATTTCCAAATAGGTCTTGATGTTGCAACTTCAAAACTGATGTTAAGAATTGTTCGTTTACCGCCATTTTTAGAATGGCCACCAAAAAAAAAGGCGGGAAAATTCAACATTGTCCGATTTCAATGAAATGTGATTTCCAAATAGATATTGATGTTGCGACTTCAAAACCAATGCTGAAAATTGTTTGTTGACTGCCATTTACAAAATGACGTCTCAACTTCAAAACTGGTGTCTAAAGTGGTCCTTAGCAAGAACCTTTTTTGTCAAAAAAAAAAGCCCAACAAAGAAATATAGTAAAAGATGATCAGACTTTAAAAAAAATTCAAGATATTGGAGGTGTTCGAGCTAAAAAAGTTTGAGAAACTGAAGGTCAACTGTATAACTTACAATGTTTCCTTGATTAAGGCAACTGAAAGCCAGGTGAGCTATACAGGCTCCTGGGAGCCTCTGTTTTTTTTTTTAATTTTCAAAATTGGATTTTTTCGTCACTCTTTTCTCAACAACTGTCCATGACAGCCACTTAATATTTGGTATGGTACTTTAGTATGGTGTCCTATACTGCATCTCCCATTTTCAGCTATATTGGATCACCACTTACTGTTTACCAACTTAGTGCGTTTTTTACTTTTCAATTTCAAAATTGGACTTTTTCGTCACACTTTTCATGACAACTGCACATGACAACCACTTGATATTTGGTATGGTACTTCAGTATGAGGTCTTATACTATGTCTCCCCTTTTAAGCCATATTGGATCACCGATTCCTGTTTACTGACTTTGTGCGTTTTTAGCTCACCTGGCCTAAAAGGCCAAGTGAGCTTTTGCCATCACTTTGCGTCCGTCGTCCGTCCGTCCGTCAACAATAAAAAATCTTCTCCTCTGAAACTGCTGGGCGAATTGTAACCAAACTTGGACTGAACCATCAGGGTATGCAGTTTCAAAATTGTGTTCGATTAGTCCGAGGGTCAAACAACACGGCTGCTGTTACTAAAAATAGAACATAGGGGTAAATTGCTGTATTTTGCAAATAACTCGAAAACTATTACAGATATCAAAAATCTGACATGGCATAAAAATGATCAGCATGGCAAGATCTACCAGCCCTGCAATTTTTAAGAAAATCTGAAAACCCGTCTTAGAGTTATTGCCCTTTTTCCGTAAAATTTTCAAAATTTTGATATTTTTTATTTTTTATCAAAAAAACTATAACAGATAGAGGTCAACTTTAAATTGATAAAATGTTCAGCATATCAAGATCTATCCACCCTGAAATTTTGAAGAAAATCAGAAACTCTTTGTAGGAGTTATTGCCCTTTTTTCACCAAATTTTTAAATTCTTTGTATTTTTCGACTTTTATTTCCAAAACTATAGAAGATGAAGGTTAAGTGTAAATTGATGAAATGTTTGCCATGCTGTGGCGACTTCAAAACTGGTGTTGAAAATTGTTTGTTGATCGCCATTTTCAAAATGGCCGCCAAAAAA
>MJUU01038709.1:27961-40069 GCA_002080025.1 Modiolus philippinarum | reverse complement strand
GTCCTTAGCAAGAATGTTTTTTTGTCAAAAAAGTCCAACAAAGACATATAGTAAAACATGATCAGACTTTAAATACAGTTCAAAAATTGGTTGAGTTTGAGCTACCAAAGTTAGAGAGACTGAAGTTTAACTTTATAACTTACAATGTTAGCTTGATTGTGGCAAATGAAAACCAGGTGAGCGATACAGGCTCCTTGGAGCCTCTGGTTTACTTTTCATTTTTGAAATTGGACTTTTTTGGCACACTTTTCGCGACAACTGCGCATGACAGCCACTTGATATTTTGTATGGTGCTTCAGTATGAGGTCTTATACTGGGCCTCCCTTTTCAGCCATATAGAATCACCACTTCTTTTTTTTCGAAGATTGTGCATTTTTAGCTCATGTGGCCTAAAAGGCCATGTGAGCTTTTGCCATCACTATGCGTCCATTGTCTGTCTGTCTGTCTGTCAACAATTTCAAAAATCTCCTCTGAAACTGCTGAGCCAAATGTTTCCAAACTTTGCCTGAATCATTACCAGAGTATGGCTTCTCAAAATTGTGTTCGATTAGGCGGCAGGTCAAACAACATGGCCGCCGTTGTTAAAAATAGAACATAGGGGTAAATTGCAGTTTTTGGCCAATAACTCGAAAACCGTTACAGATATAAAAAATCTGACGGAAAGTTAAAATGATCAGCATGATGAGATCCACCTACTGTGCAGAAAATCTGGAAACCCATCTCAGAGTTATAGCACTTTTTCCGTAAAATTTTCGAAATTTATGCAGTTTTATGCCCCCATGAATCGAAGATCCCGGGGGCATATAGTTTTTGGTCTGTCTGTCTGTTTGTCTGTTTGTCCACAAAAAACTTTCACATTGGGTATATCTTTTGAATGGTAAGTGATAGGGCTCTCATATTTTGCATGTGTATTCCTTGTGGCAAGACCTTTCAAACGATAAAATTTTGGACCTCTTGACCTTGACATGTGATGGACTTTTTGAAAAAAATATTTAACTTTAACATTGGGTATATCTTTTGAATGGTAAGTGATATGGCTTTCATATTTTGCATGTGCATTCCTTGTGGCAAGACCTTTTAATTGGTACCAGAATAGTTGACCTTGTGGCCTGTAACAACTGCATAAAAACTTTAACATTGAGCATATCTTTTGAATGGTAAGTGATCGGGCTTTCATAGTTGGCATGTGTACTCCTTGTGGAGAGACCTTTCAGTTGGTACCAGAATATTTGACCTTGTGACTTTGACCTTGGCATGTGACTGTACGGTAAAATTTCACCAGAAAAATGAAACTATATATTGTTTTATTTTATATATATAGAAATTAAACTCATTTATGATGAAATGTTTCTTCATTTCTATAGAATTTTTTTTTGTAAAAAAGATTTTTTAAATCATTCAGCATATTTTCTTCATTTATTCACTTTCGTTTTACAGGTATTTATATATGTATTAGCTAGGCTATGGAATAGCCTAGCTATATAGATAGTTCTTGGGGGAAGGTGAGACGTACGCTTGCGCAGAAGACTATTGACCAATAGGAATTTCAGATTCTCGAAAACCAAAATGGCGTCCAGTTTCGTCCTGATAAAACGGAGCGGTTTAATTTTTCTGTTTCCTTGTGGAAGTTGAAATGTATTATAAACATTTACTATAGGTGGTACTGGGAACAGGTTTGTAGAGGATGATGGGATTGGTATTGCAATATGGCTTAGGCAGATATGATAAAAAGAATAAGAACAGTAATGTATAAATTTAAAACCAGAAGTTTATAAATAAAGATGAGGTATTGTGCAATAATCAATAATATACAAATACTATAAGAGACTTTTCAATTGTGTTAAACAAAGTGTGATTGTAGTTTGTGGAGATACTTGGGCAATGGAGAACGAACGGTAGAAAGAGATAGAATTGTGTTTTTTGCGGAATAATAAAGAGCTACCGGTGTTTATTTGTGTGTGCTGTAAAAGGTTTATGTTTCGAAGCCAAGTACATGAGAAAGAATTTAATGCAAAAGATGAGAGGTTGTAGCAATGTTAAAAGGAGAGAAGCATATTGTGTGTAAAACGTGTAACTTTTATGTATGTAAGGAGGCTATACCATATTTAAAAATGGACAAAGCTCCTTTTGAAGAATTAAATACGCTAGAACAACATTTAATTTCTCCAGTTTTACCATTTTACAAAATTGTAATTTTACCCGGCTAAGAGTGATCAGCGAGCTGTACATGGTCCAGTTGTGAATGTAGAATCCGACATGACAAAAATAACGAAAATTATTGATTTGAGTATACAAATACATCATGAGCCACCACACCCTTGTCTATCAAACACGCAATTTTCTATCCAAGGCTATTCCATAGCCTAGCGTATCGTTTTTATTTCATAAAAACCATTATCCGATTTATATCATCCACTTATGTTTATTAAGTCCCCTCGTGTTTTCTAGTTATATATATCAATGATGAGGGATGTTACTAAAATTATCTATTATTTCATTTCTTCTCTTCTGTGTATTCCTCCACTTTTGGGGAACCAGTATTGATGATCCCTGGTGTAATCAAAGTACTGATAACACTGATAGACAGAACACAATGAGTTGACTATAAATGTTCCAAATGGAGGGGGTGTTTTTTTTAATAATGCTTGGATAATGATTGGAGGGGTTCATTTGGGTGACTTCTGTGTTTGCCTCCAATTGCAATCATCATTTGATGTGATTAAACTTTTCAGTTGATACAAGAATTTATTTCTACAAATTACTTTGTCAGAAGGACATTCATTGTTCAAAGTTGTTTACTTCTACTTGGGGGCATAAGTGTTTCAAAAAACACATCTTGTTTATTTTTTATTTCAAAAAGTGTAACAGATAGAGGTCAAGTGTAAGTTGCAAAAATGTTCAGCATATCAAGGTCTACCCACCCTGAAATTTTGAAAAAAAAATCCAAAAACCCTTGTAGGAGTTTATGCCCTTTTTTCAAAGAATTCTCAAAATGTTCATATTTTTCGTCTTTTATTTGCAAAACTAGAAGATGAAGGTTAAGTGTAAATTGATAAAATGTTTGCCATGTAGTGGTGACTTCAAAACTGGTGTTGAAAATTGTTCCTTGACCACCATTTTCAAAATGGCTGCCAAAAAAAGGTGGGAAAATTCAACATTGTCCGATTTCAATAAAATTTGGTTTCCAAATAGATATTGATGTTGCAACTTCAAAGCCGGTGTTGAAAATTGTTTGTTGACCGTTATTTTCAAAATAGCTGCCAAAAAGGCGGAAAAATTCAACATTGTTTGATTTCAATGAAATTTGGTTTCCAAATAGGTATTGATTTCGCATCTTCAAAACCGATGAAAAAAAACTTTTCGTTGACCACCATTTTCAAAATGGCTGCCAAAATAGGCGGGAAAATTCAACATTGTCTGATTTCAACGAAATTTGGTATCCAAGTGGATATTGATGTCGCTACTTCATAACTGGTGTTGAAAATTGTTTGTTGACTGCCATTTTAAATTGGCTGCCAAAAAAGACGGGGAACATTTTTTTGTCCGATTTTAATGAAATTTGGTTTCCAAACAGGTATTGATGTCACAACTTCAAAACTGATGATGAAAATTGTTCACTGACGGCCATTTTCAAAATGGCTGCCAAAAAAGGCGGGAAAATTCAACACTGTTAATTTCAATGAAATTTGGTTTCCAAATAGATACGGTATTGATATTGTGACTTCAAAACTGATGTTGAAAATTGTTCGTTAACTGCCATTTACAAAATGATGCCTCAACTTCAAAACTGGTGTCGAAAGTGGTCCTTAACAAGAATGTTTTTTGTCAGAAAGGCCAACAAAGAAATATAGTAAAACATGATCAGACTTTAAATACAGTTCAAGATATTGATGGCGTTCGAGCTACCAAAGTTTGAGAGACTGTATAACTTACAATGTTAGCTTGATTGTGGCAACTGAAAGCCAGGTGAGCAATACAGGCTCTTCGGAGCCTCTGGTTCCATTTCATTTCCCAAATTGGACTTTTTCTTCACTCTTTTTATACGACCGCAAAAATTTTTGCGGTCGTATAATGGTATGGTGCTGTCGTCGTCGTCGTCGTCGTTGTAGTTGTCGTCATCTGTAAACACTTTTGTTTTTGGCCAATAACTTAAGTTCCAGATGATCAATCCTTGTGAAATTTTTACACAATGTTCCTTGGCACAAAAGGAATGCTTGGGTAAGTTTTGGTCATTGTGGCCCCACCTGTNGCTACATCATGGTACATGGCACACTGTCTAGAAGTGATTTATCAACATGCCAAAATACAAAAGCACTCCTTAAAAGACAAAAAGATAGAGCACTGACATAACTCTGTTACTGATGCATGGACAGAATGATTACTATAGGGCATCTCCCAAATTGTGGCAGAGTCTTATGAATGGCAACATTGCATTCATCAAGTTCTTTATAGGAGAATAAAACTAGAAGATTTGCATAGTATAAATGCAGATGGTGAGAAAATTAATGTAGAAAAGATAACAGAAAACACAAAGTATGAATTTGGATTTTAATCAATAATTTTTCCACACATGACAATTTACCAAACTTGAAAAGTAGTGTGAATGTAACAATATTTGTACAAAGGGGACCATTCAGGCAAATTGGTGATCAAGTCCAGTTTCCATTGTTTCAAAAGTGTTATTTGAGAACTATCGGTACTTTTTCCATTAGGTCCTATATTATACTTTGGCCCTTGCTAGTGGCTGTTTCAGATTTAACCTTTGCATGCTTCATTTTTAAGCAGTGCCAACCAACATTCATTATAAACCACTCAGCAAAGTTGCATATGGTATAATGTTTTTGACTTGTCCATTGGTAAGTCCTGTTCATGTTGGCGCTAAACCTCTGAAACCACATGGCAGATACTTTCATATAAGGCAGGAATGTTTCCAATGATATGCAGATGTGCATAGTCAACAACCAAATTGATCAAACAATTTGTAGGATTTGTGGGACTTATAGGTGTTTTTCAATTTAACTACCAAAATATCTTCTTGTTAGCACAACTCCTCTGTAAAAGACTACACAAAGTGCTCTCATATTTGATAGGATATTTGCCCCTCATTACATATGAGCATACTTCACTGCCATATTGATAGAACAATTTTTGTAGGAGTTATGGGACTTTGCTTTCCCCCTAAACTTCCATACTATCATCTCTCATCAAAACTTCTACACTAAATAGCATTACAATAAATATTGAACAATTTTTGTAGGAGTTATGCAAAACTAAACTTCTTTAATACATCTTGTTGACACAATTCCTCTAAAAAGGCTTGAGGGATTTCTTTCATATTGGGCGAAATTGTTGCTCATGATGTGCAGATGTGCATGCTTCATAGTTGGGTTGTGTGTTCTCGATACTGTTGTACGGCTTATGAATTTTCCTTACTTGTCTCTCCCTCTAATTGCTTTGGACTTTTGTTGTCACTTTTATTTCCTGTTTGGCAATGTTTTAACTGTAACCATGTAAGTGAAGTTTTTGTTACAGTATTCTGGACTTGTGTAAGTAGTTTGGTTAAAAGTTTTAAAACTATCAGTTGTAACCTGTCATCTAACAACCCATGTTAACCAATACTTTGATGGTTAATTATGATAAACTATGGATTATAAATTTTTGTGAATTTTCTTGGCTGGTATATATAGGAATGATTTCATATTTGATCAGCAGAAGTATTATAATGAGTTGTAAGGTGTAAGCCATGTTTAGGTTGATCTGGCTGTCATTCCTGGTTACTGATACTTTAATGTTTAACCATTCCTGGTTACTGATACTTTAATGTTTAACCATTCCTGGTTACTGATACTTAAATGTTTAACTATAACCAACTATGGTTAAGAATTTTCATGAATTTCTAGTATGAATGATTTCCTGTTTTGCCTGTAGTTGTAACGTAACAATTACTTTTGGTTATCATGCCTTCAACTTTCTCTTTGATTTTCAGACCTGTCAGGACACTGTACTGTATATAAATGTGATGCATGTAGGGAGTCAGGGTATATATGTTGCTAACAGACCATAAACTCTCTTTGATTTTCAGACCTGTCAGGACACTGTACTGTATATATAAATGTGATACATGTAGGGAGCCAGGGTATATATGTTGCTATCAGACCATAAACTCTCTTTGGTTTATAATTGTTTTGTAGTGATTTTTCTTACCCAACATGAAAGTCACTTAAAGTGAGATATATGCATATGAAGTATAATAAGCAGAAACTTAAATTATCTAAATTTTGTTTTATACTGGTAACCCTTTGATGTAGGAATATTGTATTTGGTCCAATGGTAGTTCAAATCAGGTGCTGACTGATGGACCTTGACCTATATTTCATGCTTCAGTTAAGTTTTCCTGTCAACAAATACTAGAATTTACTGAAATTTCAATGGCCTGTATGGTAATTCTGACAACCCATGTCTCATCTTCAGCTATATGGCTGAAACATAAGAGGTTTTATATACACATGGACAAAATTTCATTCTTTCTCAAGTTGAGTGCAGCAAAAAGAGGGGAAAAGATGTAGTTAAATAAGTTGAAATCCTATCCACTAAGATCAGTGGATCTTATTTACGAAGATCACTAGAGACTAGAACTTGCTGCATCTGTATCAAAAATAACTCATTAATTTGTATTATAACATTTTATTTTATTGTAATTCAAAACATCCCATAATTTTAACTTTGTAGAATAAACACATAACATAATTGCATTGATTAATAATTTGCATTGATAACATAATTTTATAATAATTTACAAAACAACAAGCTTTGCGATAAATGGTAATGCCAGGCAGTGGCTGCAGTTCTATTTGGCAAGCTGTGACTGGTAACTATAATTCAAAAGGCACTATTGTGGTTTGTTATTTGTTTTGGGGACATTTAATAAAGGCACTTCTATGGTTGGCAAGGATTTGCTAGTTATTTATTTTTTTATTTTACTAGTTAAGGTATACTAGAAAAGTTATACAGACTGCAATAGACAATCACAATGAATATATTTCATATCGACGTTAACTAGCAAAAAAATGTAACAGTATATAGTAAGCAATAAGTCTATCCACTGGAAGAAAATCAGAATCAGGACAAATCTCTATAGTGGGTGCAAATCTACTAATCAGCATATGTATAGTCGGCAGTTTACTACCAAACTGAATTTTCTCAGTTGGCAGTGTACAAGTAAATAACACTTTGAACTCAAATATCTTGTAAATTTTCAACTTAAAGAGTTTTAAAAATATTCAATATAAAATTACACATGCAAGTGTTCAACAAAAATTAGAGTTGTAAGAGGACTTTGTAATTGCATGCAAACACCTTTATACAAGTATACAACATAACCCTAGTACACTGTATAACTGTATATTTATGCAGGTTGCAAATTTCGCAATTTGTTTCAAAATTTTTTTTTTGTCCAATGAAATATTCATGATTTTTCAGCCATCTGCTGTCTCATTTAAATTTTATTTCGCGGTGTAAACTTTTTGTGACTAAAGGATGACCACAGAAAAAAGCAATCATTAAGTACCCACGAAAATAAATACTTGTAGGTATATCCATTTGGTAAGAAAACAGGATTATGTATCCTAAATTTTACAAATTGGAGCACCCAAGTCAATAAGTATTGATCAATTTTATCACATCTACAGATTACTGAAATTGCTAAATTGGTTATACAAAAGGAACAAGAAGACAGCTACAGCCATAGACATTGGACAATAAGTGTATACAAACCTCATTTTTTAGGGTACTACTTCCTGTGCTTCAGATGCAAACATGACAATTTATACAGTGAAACCTGTTTAAACTGAACCATGTGTAGACAAAAGTCTACTTGGTGGCCATCTTTGATAAAGTATGAACCTGAATAACAATATTTTGGTATGGGAACACCAAAGATCTATTATGGCCAAATTTGGTTCCAATTAGCCCAGGAGTTTCAGAGAAGATCTCTGAATGTGTTCCATTGGGTCCAATTTTCAAAATTAATTACTTATATAAGAAGAACAGGTCTTATCCGATCACCTGGAAAAGTCAGCCCACAATTTTAGTCACAAGTGTGATCTGTCTACAAAGTTTTCACATTACAATGAAATTTTTTTTAAAGTTTACAGTATATGAATATTGAATAGGGAAATCTTCTATAACATTATCACTTAACAGAGGCTAACAGGAGATGGGTAATGGTTTATTCTTATTGTGTTTGAAATCTGAATAATGGTATTTATTTCACTGCATAAAATTACCTAATACTCCAAAGTATCATTTTGGGAAAATTATGTAAGTCTTTCTATATGAAGTGAAAAATTATATGAAAATTGTTTAAATTTAACATTTACGTTTTGCTGATGTCTACAAATCTGTTTGGTTGTTTAAAACTATGAAGATCTTGGAAATGATTTTATGGTTTAACCAGACTGAGTATACAATAAACATTACCCTGTTTATCAAGTAAAATTTAACATAAATGTTTGTGCACTGAAAAAAAAATTAATAGCACCCATGTATGAACAGGAAAACATAACAATATGGATTTTGACTTGGTATAACAACTGTAACAATACTATTATTTATGGAATATCTTGGCTGGTAGGTTTTGGAGCTACCATCTTTACTTACTGTTTATCAAGGTAAAAGTGGTATATCAAAGGATAATAAAGGGCTACGCCAAGCGCAGCATGATACGACCGCAGCATGTCGACGACTGAAATTTGAACAAGTTTATTTTAAAGTGAATGTGGACACAGTAAAGAGCTTAATATCGTAATTAGATGAACATAATAGGGAGCTAGACACTGTAATTAGCTGGACACAAAGTAGGCCTGGGGTACATAAAAATTAGCCCTTTTAATCCCATAAAGGTATCAAAAACTGAAAGCGTTACACAAAAACTGCTGACAAACTACTGAAAGCTTACATCAAAGAGGAATCTGAAGTAAAAAAATCCCATTAAAATCCTATAAAATAAAGATTTAAGATATTTTGAAAAATAGCAATTTTGGTACCTTTGACCCCTTATAGCTCGTAAACGCTAAGAGATACGCCAAATCTATTGGCATATTACTGAAAGCTAACAACAAGAGGAATCCAAAGAAAAAAATCCCATCGAAATCCGAAGGAAAATAAATATTTTACATATTTTGAAAATTAGCAATTTTGATCCCTTATAGCTTGGAAACGGTAAGAGATATGCCAATTCTGTTAGTATACTACTGAAAGCTTACAATAAAAGGAATTCAAAGAAAAAAATCCCATCGAAATCCTATAAAAAAAAAAATTTAAGTAATCTATACATTTGCAATTTTGGCACCCTTTGGAACCTATTACTCAGAAAGGGAAAAAAGTTATCAAAAATTTGATGGTGCTGTGCTAGTTAGCTTTACATAAGAAATCCATTGCAAAAAACTGCATTAAAATCGGACTAAAAATAAGAAAAATAAAATTTTCGAGATTTGCCCCCTTTGGGGCCCATCTATTTCATGAACGGTACATGCGACATGAAATCCGTTGTCATACTACAGATTGAAAATTTTCTCAGGAGTACAATGAAAGAAACCTCATCAAAATCCGATAAATAATAAATATTCTACAGCCCAATATACAAAAACACCCAATTTGGCCCTTTTTGGCCCTTTTCTTAAAAACAGGTGGGGCCAGTATACCCAAAACCAATCCCAGCCTCCCTTTTGTGCCAAGGAACATTGTGTTAAAATTTCATAAGGATTGCTCAACTAGAACTTAAGTTATCGCACGGAAACAAAGTGTCCACAGACGCCGACGCCGCCAGTATCATACCAATATACGACCTCAAAATTTTTTGCGGTCGTATAAAAAGTCCAAAATTATGAAAATTGGTATTCCATGAAAAATAGTATTTTCATGGTATTATAAAATATAATAATAAATAATTTAACAATTTAATGTCTTAAAAATAAAAATAATTAACGAGTGATGACCATAAAAATTATGTAAATAGGTTTTTCATAGCTTCATTTAGCCATTCTATACATGAATATAATAATACCCTAAAATGTAAAAATATGAATTTGACCATGTTGTCAAATGCATAAGATACTTTTAGAAGGTTTCAAAATCTTTAAAATGTTCATTTACATGTAATAAAAAAAAATCAACAAATAAAACTAAATAGAAGCACAAACACAAGGCTACAAGTTCCCTATTATAAAATTGTGTTAATGGACCTTTTAATGTAACAACAAAACTTTTATTTTTGGGTACTTATTGAATATAAATCTTATTTTTACAGGGGTGGATTTCACTGGGAGCATATCCCTGCTTTAACTGCCAAAGAAAAAATGTCCTGTGGAAATTTATTTTAACACATCTTAAATGTTAATGTATAGGGTTTTCAATGAAAAAATAGTCAAAAAATTTTTCATCCCATTTTCAGGATTTATGCTCCATTTCAAATATTGTGGATCTGCTGTTGTTTTCAGATACTAATTGAGTATGAATCTGTATTTCCTTACTGAAAGATTTGATGTCAAAATCTTTATCCGATTGTTAATTAAGTAATTTTCTATTTTCTGCAGAGAACTAGACATCGGAGAGATGGCAGCCATCTCTATGGGCCCCACTGTAGTTAAGTGCAAATTTAAGTGTGTGTGGACACAATACAGGTGTGGACACAGTACAAGTGTGGACACAACACAAGTATGGACATAATCATATCATCAAGATATAAATAGAAAGTAATACCCAAAAGCAATAATCTGACCTTAAAGACAAAGGTCAAGATCAAAGGTGACCAATCATGGTTCATGACACGTTGTCTTCAAATGATCTATCTACATGCACAATATCAAAAGCCTACCTCAAAAGACATAACAGTTATAGCCCAGACACGACTTGTAATAAGAAAAGCAAAAATCTGACCTTGAAGACAAAGGTCAAGGTCAAAGGTCACTAATCATGGTTCATGACACATCATCTTGAAGTGATCTTTCTACTTGCAAAATATCAAAAGCCTATCTCAAAAGAAAAAAGATATAGCCCAGACACAATTTGTTATTAGAAAAGCAAAAATCTGACCTTGAAGACAAAGGTCAAGGTCAAAGGTCACTAATCATGGTTCATGACGCATCGTCTTGAAGTGATCTATCTACTTGCAAAATATCACAAGCCTATGTCAAAAGACAAAAAAGATATAGCCTGGACACAACTTGGCACTAGAAAAGCAAAAATCTTACCTTGAAGACAAAGGTCAAGGTCAACGGTCACCAATCATTGTTCATGACACATCGTCTTGAAGTGATCTATCTACATGCAAAATATCAAAAGCCTATCTCAAAAGACAAAAAAGTTATAGCCCAGACACGACGTTGTTACAGACGGATGGACAGACGGACAGAGCGTCCGCCACTATGTTTCCATCTTTATTTTGAATGTGTCTCCACAAGTATAATCCCTTGTCCATCTGTCAAACAGGGGACATAAATGTGTGATTTGTTGCGTCTGAGTATTGGGAATTCTAAACAAAAAATGTTGCTGCCATTTGGAATTGTTTCAAGTACAAGTTGATTTTCGGATTTCAAAGTAACCTTATAATCTATAATAAAAAGTCTGCATATACTGAGAGAGTATCAATATTCATTATATTTTTTTTCTTCATCTAAATAAAAAACTTCCTTAATCTACAGCTTAAATAGTCTACATCAACTGAATTGCTATCACAGTTGAACTTTGATGTCTCTAACTGCAATAACTCAAACACCATGGATCAAGTTTGATCTATTTACCTTAAATTGTCTATTATATGATTTTATCTTTTATAAATCTTTTTTTATCTGTACATAGCAATATTATTTAATACTTTTTTAACTGTATATTTATTACTATATTATCGGCAATTTGTAGGAATTTCCTTTGATCTACAGAGACTGATAATTCCAGTATCACCGAACTGGACATTATCACGAAATAATTAGGTCACTGTGAAGGCTTCACACGCGGGTTGCTAAGCTGACGTCATGTTCTGTACTATTTGTTGTGTTCATACGCATAAGATGTTGAATGAAGAATGCACTTAAATTATTGCAATAAACAATA
>MJUU01038709.1:0-12639 GCA_002080025.1 Modiolus philippinarum | reverse complement strand
ATTAGTAAAAGTAGACATGTTGTTTGGTCTCCAGACTAATAGAACACAATTTTGAAATGGCAAACCCTGGTGATGATTCAGGCCATGTTTGATTACAAATGGCCCAAAAGTTTCGGAGGACTTTGAAATTGCTGATGGATGGATGCAAGATGACAGATGCAAATTGATGCCAATAGCTCACATTGTCTTTTAGGCCAGGTGATTAAAAACAGGACATAATTTACATAAACAACATATGAAGACATGGAATTATGAAAAGCAGGACATAATTTGCCTGAACAAACATGTAGCCATGGAAACATGAAAATAGGGCATAATTTATCTGAACAATATATGTTGCCATGGAAACATAATTTACTTGAAAAACATATGAGGCCATGGGATCATGAAAAAAAAGGTCATGATTTACCTAAACAACATATGTAGCTATGGAAACATGAAAAACATGACATAATTTACCTAAACAGCATATGAAGCCATGAAATCATGCAAAACAGGACTAAATTTACTTGAAGAACATATGAAGCCATGGAATCATGAAAAACAGGGCATAATTTACTTTACAACATATGTAGCCATGGGAACATGAAAAACACCACACAATTACCTGAACAACATATGTTGCCATGGAAACAGTCTTCTTTTCTCTTTGTACTGGTTCTATTACCCAACCACTTGTTAGCATCTAGAAAAATTAAAAGTATGCTTTATCATAATAAAGATAGTTTTACAAAACATTTACATTAAATAATCGTTAGAGTGAAATCTGTCTAATCTGAACTCTGAATACTGTTAATCAACAGCAATGCACATCAATTTACTTTCACTAAATTGTCGAGAGAGATTCTATTGTAAAATCAATTGTTTCAAACCTGTCTTTGCATAATTTTGAAAGAATGAAAATTGTGAAAATACCAGTATATTGCAGCAAAATTAACAAATAGTCACTATTTACAGAAACAAGTTGTTGCTGTAGTCAACATGTAAAAGGGAATAATATAAACATAAAGTAGGAACAATTCGAATCTGTATCATTATATTATGAACTTATGTAACACTAACCAAACACTTGCCCAAAGAGCATGACATTCCTATAAGAACTTAATAACGACATTTTAACAGTAATTCCCCATTCATGTACATGTATATAAACATAGGTTTGATGATGCTACCATGAATAGTACCAAAAATATAAACCCAAATGTGGACTCAGACGCTGACACCGGGGCACTCCGATAGTCCCCCTCAACTTCGTTGAGGCTAACTAAAAATGATACAGCGTTTGAGTGGTGTAATGTTATTTTTCTCACATCTCTATTTGTTCTGTTTTTTTTTGTGCAAGTTACTATAAACCACATCTATAAATGTATAATATTTAAGAATTTCAATAACATATATCTTGTGAAATGTTGAATGTGAACATTTATCACATACTTATAATAAATGTTTACTTTTGTGTATGTAATACAGTTGAAGGTTAAAAAGCAAACACTTAGCTGATTCTCTTGTTTATCTGTTTTGGTAAACCCTTTATTGGAAACTTGATATACACAAATTAATACATGAACTTTTCAATGTCAGCCTAATTTGCCCATAACATCCAAAGGCCAAGCTAATGTCAGTTTCTGGCTGATAACCCTCCCAAAGGCTATACACATATATATTAATCTCCCATATATTGAAAATCAACATTACCTACAGATAACATTACCTTAGCTCTCTGAACACCAGATGGTGTTGGTAGACCTGTATCTATAGAGGAATTGGCAAGGACAAATTTATCTCCATCTAGTCTCTCATTTTGGATAATACAGAAATCAAAACTTATCTTCTTGAAGACATTAATAACTTCATGGTAGAAATATACTGTAAAATATACAAATAATTTTCTTTGCTTTGTATTGGAATTCGGATTCATAGAAATGTATCCGTAAGATAATTCACCGTTTAAGAAACTAATGCATTGTGGGTAGAGCGTACACCAAAATATTTTGATTGGTTTAGACATAAATAACATAACACCATTGGTTGAAAATCCATTGTTCATACACCAAAATTTTTTATACAATCACTGTACCCACAATTCCTCAGTTTCTGGAACGGCGAATTATCTAACAAATCAATAAAGCCACATCAAGTTAAGTAGTAGATTCTCATCCCGGCTGTCACCTAAAACAATGGTTCGGAGAAAAGGCTTTTATATTTTATTCTGTTCCACTTTAAAGTCAAATAAAATTCTGACAAAAAACAAGGTTTTTATTCATTTAACCGGAAATGTTAACATTTATGTAAAATGGTATCTTTCTGATTCTTATTTTTTACCCGGGAATCTAAACAAAACTAAAAATGACAATGTAGTTAAAAATATGTGGGATGAAGGATTTTGGTGGGGAAGGTTGGGATGAGAAACACTAATTAACTTGATGTGGCCTTATAACAGTTGATTTTGAATTGTTAGTCTAATTTATGGTACTTGACAAGCTCAGCAGATAGTGTGAGTGTGATAAGTGTGGTTAGTACATTTTTGTGTATTTATCTACTGTTTGCCTGGTTGAAATTTTATCCTGTATCTCCATTAGGGCTATTTTGACATGTAAGCTGATTACTAATTCTCCGTCTTTCCTATCACGAAGTCCAACAGAGTTATATTGAAGTCTCAAAAACTTATACACCAAGGTAATGTTTAACCAGTGTTACAGTTGTCAGTACAGAAGTTGTTATGGTTGTCACAAGTTAATAACAGAACTATCAAAATCCAACTACAGTCGAACTTCGATGGCTCGAACACCTAAGGGACTGATGAAAACAGTTCGAGCCTAAGGGGTGTTCGAGATATTGAGGTTGAACTATGTTTAAATTTGAACCTAGGGACCAAAAAAGGGGTTCAAGGCATCCATGGTGTTAAGAGTTATTGCAGTTCAAGCCATCAAAGTTCTACTGTATAACTTAATACTAGATTTTCAGTAGCAATGTAATTGGTGTCGAGCATGGATCAGCTTATTCAAGCACCTGCTGATACCTACAGTTTTGTTTTGTTTAGTTTTTGTTTTTGTTTTTTTTTTTTTGAGGGGGGGGGTTACATCGCTAGTGCTTTAATTTGTGGCATTCTAGTTCATTTCTGTTAAAAATGTTTTTTGTTTTTTTGTTCGTTTGACACTTTGTCTCCGTTTTTGTTGCATTTACTGTGAAAGTACTGTTGTTCGTGGGGTTCCAATTTTTGTGGACTTCGTGGTTTGCTCAAACCACGAAATTAAGTTCCCAACAAAATGCTTTTTTTCCATAGAGTCTTAAAATGTCTGAAATTTGGTGCCACAAAATTAAGTACCCACGAAATAGTGATATTTATGAAAACCATGAAAATTGATGTCCACGAATAAAAGTACTTCCACAGTCTATTGTCATGATTTTAATTTTTGGTTTTAGATGTTTCCATCAGCTGCATTTCAGTTTTTGTATAAGTTTACCAATGTATTTAATTGTAAGAAATATTTATTGGTAATTTGCATCACCTGCATCAATATATGGTTAAATCAACTGTCAATACAACCATTTATTATATATTTGTATGTTTCAAAGTGAGACATGTCATAATTTTGTTTATTACTGATAGTTAACCTAATGAAGATTTCTATGTTAAGAAAGCTTTATATTCATACCTATCTTTATCTTCTCTGTGACATCGTTTAAAACATCAACTTTCTATAAGACAAAGGAAAACATATTCTGAATATGAAAATATCTAAACTGTCTGTAAACCATGATTCATGTAATGTTTTTTTTGCAAAGTCCTAACACTACTAAAGAATCTACTTGATTAATACAAATTTACTTCTACAAGTTAGTTATGTATTATTACAAAGTTAAAAATCACTGTAAATCTACAGAATATACTTTTGATTAATGCACAACTGCACCTTATTTCTTTCATAGCTAAAAGTTTATACTGAGATAGTAAGCTAATTATTGGGTGGTATAAAAATTCAATGCATGTATATTACTGTAGTTAAGTTATCTTTAGAGATGTGCCTGCATAATCTTAGTTCTATCACAACAGTATGTGGACATGTACCAGTTCTTACAAAATTGACTTACATGAAACTTTAATGTAAATAGTGAAGCTCTGTGAACACCAGGAAGCTGGCCTATATGGTTCAAAGGAAAAATGTGACTGAAATTATCTAGTGCATCATGTGCATGGTAAACAACAACAATACAAGATAACAGATGGCGAACCCTATATACTGCCTTTGTATAACACTAGTAAGTTTCATTAAATGGTAATGTACATACCTTTAAAGTTTCATCATAAGTAAATTTGGTCCTGGGATTTTTTACTGTCTCTAATACTGTTTGTGGAGATGCTTGTATTAATCCTTTACCCATAAAACTGTACAAAATACAAATTGTTATAATATTTAGATTTGTCCAGACTATACAGTCTATGTGGAATACAGGATGAAGACATAAGCTTTCAATGCTAAAACTTTCATTAAAATAAAAAATTCTTGACCTATAGCCTGATCAAAATGGTAAGTTTCTTAAAGCTTAGTGAATTTTGAATTTTCCTGCCTTTCTTGCAGATCAAAGCTAAAAAGCAATTTTACACATAAAATCCTAAAATGATGATACACCAAACTTCCAAATATTTTAAGTTTATTTTAAAAGACAAAAAGTTAAGGCACTGACATAACATCCTGTAAAATTGAAGTTTTTCACCTTAGGTCAAAGGTAAAGGTTATATGAAAGTCAAAATATTTTAAGGAGGCTCACTCCTGATGTTGTTTATATCAAAGATTTTTTAAATCCTATCTTAATTGATTAAGCATTGTAGACTTGATGAAATGGAAAAAAAAGAAATATATAGGCTCCATGCTTTTAACAGAGATGGAAGACATTAAAAATTTGTTGGGAAATGAATTTCTCTGGATTTGCCGTCAATCTCACATCAGTTTTATTTTTCGTCTAAAATGTAAGAAGTTATATCAAGAATTTTATCAAAACTTGTCCAGCGTCTTAATTTAATTAACAGAAGTCATTCAGGGAATTAAAAATTGGGGTCCGTGTGCAAAATTCTTTAAGAAATTGAACTGGAGAAAACCAGGAGTTCCGAAATCTGACACAAATTCAAAAATGTGATGAGTGAGCTACCTTAAGTCTAAGTACACATGAGTTGAAAATGCAGTGTAAAATCATAAATCTCACTTGCCAAAAGGGAGATATCATTTAAAAAAAGATTAAGAGTTGTATATTTACCTTATTACAGAGCTACCATTTACTGGCATCTTTTTTAGTATGACAACATCATTTTCTAAGCCACAGAATCTGTAAATAAAATATTTACATTTTCATTCTTCTAGCTTAGCCCAATGTTCACAAATAAAGTTCATTTTCATAATGTCAATGTTTTGTTTCAGTAAAACCACATTTCAAACCAAGAGTTAAAATTTAAAACTTTAAACAATGATAAGTACATCATAATTATAAGAGCAAAGATTTAATAAATAAAGATTAAAACATGGCCATTTCCATATCAGCACGGTTATCATCCCGAGACTCCCATATCAGCCCAAGACACCAGTCAGCCCAAGGCACCAGCCGAGGGCTGATATAGGTCGAGGGATGATAACTGTGTTGATATGAAAAAAGTCATGTCTTAATCTGTTTGTTATATACTTCCAGTTAGGAGTTATCATCACTCCCAGGCTGAAATAGCCATATCACCGGGCTGATAAGGATATTTCAGAACGAGGCGGTCCGACATGGCCATATCAGACCGAGTATATGATATGGACTGTTAACTTCTGGCTATACTACATATGTAAAACAGAACATATCTTTGCTATGTATGTTATAAAATTTCTTTAACATCTCCAAATAAGTGTAGGAGTGGTATAAAGTACACAAAGAGCAATAACTATTTATCTGCATGTTTCAAACTGTGTTAATAACAAAAATAAACAGCTGCGCCAAGTCGCATGATACGCCCGTCGTCACCCTTTCAAAACTTTAAGTGATTAAGGTAAGGGGTTCCCAATTCAGAAGCACCTATGACTGCTTAATTAAGCTTCACGAAAAGGTATACAGATTGTAAGGCCATCATACCTAATACTTCTACAAAGTTTGAAGAGAATTGGCCAAAGGGTTGTCAAGTTGGAGCGTGACCCTTAAAATTGACGAATAAAGTCCCAAAACTCTTGCAACAAAACCTTGAAATTTCATGAAAAAGTATACAGATCCTAAGACCATCATACCCAATACCTTTACAAAGTTTGAAGTAAATTAGCCAAAGGGATCTTAAATTAGAGCGTGACATGTAAAAAATTGCCTGAAAATTGATGAATAAAGTCCCATAACTCTTGCAAGAAAAATCAAAATTCTGTGAAAAAGTATACAGATTGTGAGGCCATCATACCCAATACCTCTACAAAGTTTGAAGCGAATTGGCAAAAGGGTTGTCAAGATAGAGTACGACATGTAAAAAATTGCCTTTAAATTAACGAATAAAGTCCCATAACTCTAGCAAGAAAAATCGAAATCCTGTGAAAAAGTATACAGATCGCGAGGCCATCATACCCAATAATTCTACAAAGTTTGAAGCGAATTGTCAAAAGGGTTGTCAAGATAGAGTGCGACATGTAAAACATTGCCTTTAAATTAACAAATAAAGTCCCATAACTCTTGCCAGAAAAGTCGAAATTTCACAAAAAAGTATACTGATCCCAAGGCCATCATACCAAATACCTATACAAAGTTTGAAGTGAATCAGCCATATGGTTGTCAAGTTAGAGCGCGACATATGAAACGGACGGATGGACAGACGGACGGACGGACAATCGGACATTGGTATACCATAATACGTCCGTCATTAGACGGGCGTATAATAATAATAACCCAAAATACAGTTATATTGCAATTCAGTTTTGTACTTATTTAATTAGTTCATAGTAAAACCACATTATAAAGTCCTTTGGTTCATTCACACAACACTAAACGCCACAATCTTTGAGGGTCCATTTCCCCAGTTCCGCTTTACTTTCAGTATGAATCTTTCTTGACTTACTACCTACAACCCCCCTATTAAGCCCTAATAGCTGGCCGGACAATTGGCAGTATCATAACAAGGCTTAAAAGTGTAATTTAAAGCAAATTTGATATTAGGTCAACATAATTTGCTATCAGCCATACTCATATAGATCAGTTAGTTTAATTTATTCCTAGACTTTTAGTCCTTTCTAAATTTATTCACATGAATAAATCAACTGCCTTGTCAAAATTGGATCATAAATAAATCCAATATATAGAACAAGTTATTATTGGGTTTAAACAGAATGTTTTTGTATGGATACACGATAATACTGTAATAAGATTATGACTTACGACCAGCCTCCTGATATAGCAAACTGTTGACTAGACTGTTGTTTATGTATGGGTACACGATAATAATGTAATAAGATTATGACTTACGACCAGCCTCCTGATGTAGCAGACTGTTGACTAGACGGTTTCTTCAGATCAATATTGGACACTTGTAAATACTAAAAAAAACAGAAAAATCTTAGATATAATCTTCTTACAGTATGAGGAATACATAAAAGGAAAATGATCTTTCATAATCATTGATAATTGTAAAATAGAATTCTAATGCAACCTTTATGTAACAAATCCTAGATTGGTCAAAACTGACCATCAATTGCACTACGTACAAGCCTCTGACATAGCAGGTTCCCTGTCAAGTCTGGTTCCTTGTCCACTTACAACCATTTTAAATATAAATAAGAAATGAAATTCTTAAACTGCACAACAATCACAATAACAATACAGTATTTGAATGTCCAGGAGCATCAATCTTGATTTGAAGGACAAAAATATCCCGTTTACACGCTGCGCTACCCCTCACATGTAAACTGCATTTTTACTGTCAAATCTACGATTGACGTCCCTGGACATTCAAATAATGTACTGTTATTTCTTAAATGTATTTTTCTAAATAAAACATCTCAAGATCTACGTAGATTTTGTATGAATAAAGGAGTTTTTCAAGAGTAATCAAAATTAGAAATTACACAGAAACTACATCAACATAACCATTCAATATAAATTTCTTGTAACTTGACACCATCATTGTTTGAAGTTTGACACAATCAACTACCTATTTTAAGTAAGTTTAAGTAAGTTTAGCAGAGCTTGTTACTGAAGGCCTCATGGTGACTTCTAAATGAAGAACTACAATGAAAGCACTGTTCCATTGCTTAGTATTACCATGTATATGTGGAATATTTGTCTCATGTTCATTTACTTCACATCCTTTCACTGTATAGTTAAGTGCAAGACTAATACAATCTAACACCATTGAAAATGCAAGATTGAGAAATCTCAGACACCCAAGGGCAAGATTTCAATATTTCTCTGACGAGGCTTGCCAAGTCAGAGAACCATTGAAATCTTACCTGAGGGTGTCTGAGATTTCTAAATCTTGCATTTTCAATGGTGTTTGATTGTTTTTCTCACAGTTATAAACAAAATACAAGTTTCTGTACTACCAGGCTGTAGTTGGCGTCCGCCATGTCTAAGCAACATACTATGACGCCGATAACGTCATAATGTACAGTAAAACTTGATTTAAGGATGTAGTAAGGTGAAATTAAGAAAATTTACGACTTTAAATGGGAAGATCATTGGTAAAGAAACAAATTCAGTTAAAAAAATTGATAGGTTATGGACCTTGTTTTCAAGATATTTCACATTTTAAAAAAGGCGGGAAAGTCTCTCTTGGACTTTTACTTGTGTACAACATGGAGACATTATTGGTCACTTTCATAAGGAAGGAAAATCTACAATCATATGAAATTTGGCTAACTTGCCTTATATGAGCTACTGAAGCCTTTGATGACAAGAAAATTGGGTGTTATGGGCCAAATTATGTAACATGGGAATAATGGATAAAAACCGAGAAATCCGAATGGCTTATACACATTTCAAAAACCTCACCTGACTACATCCTTAAGAGGTCACCTTTGGGAAGGAGTCAAACTGGCCCTTTAAGAAAGGTGGCCTTTAAAATGAGGTTTAATTTATATGAAATATACTACAAAGGGAACTATATAATGTGACCTTTAAAATGAGGTGGCTGCTTATTCAAGGTGACCGCTAAGGCAAGTTTGACTGTATTTCCTCGTGTGAAATTCTTATCTCACCCGTGGGTTGAGACAAGGATATCTCAAACGGCTAAAAATAGGTACTGGTTTGTCTCAAATGTGAGAAAATTTATTTTCTCACCTAATCCTGTGTTATGCTTACAACCTATTGAGACTAACTCTGGCATTTTACTTAAAACTATAACGAGTGGGAATTGCAAATCACTTGTTATCTACTTGTTTTGTTTGATGGCAAACCACACAAAACAAATGACATACAGTTCCAAGTCATCATGAAAATCAACATCTTTTTCACTTATATGATACTAACCTCATACAACAAATCAGCAGCACAATGGTTGGCAAGAGTTATATACTGAATACTATTGGCAGATGACTTTCCTACAGAATCCATGTTATGGTCACCTGACATATCGGTACTTTTTGAATCAAAATCACGACACTGTTTGTAATCTTGTGTTGCTACTTGTTCACCAGAATTTTTAGTATTTTCTTGAGTATTTTGAAGATCAGTGGACGAAGACTGACTTGTAGTATCTGATATCACAGTATCTGTCCCGTTATTATTAGGACAAGGCACATTAATTATATGAGCATCATTTTCATGAGGCAAAGCATTATGTATCACAGTCTTTTGAGTATCATCAAATTTTGGCAAGTCTTGAGTATCGCTGTGAGTATTTCTATCTACAGGCAAGGTTGAAGGTCTTGTAAGAAAGACATCATCATCTTCAACACTAAGTTTAGAGTTATTCAGACTAGTTTTCCTCCTTTGTTTTGGATTTTCGCTGCTATCATCCCAACAGTGTTGGTTATGTGCTGACTTGGATGACATGTCTTTCGGTAAAGTGGACGACCTCTGTTTTACAACATTTGTTTTTTCATCACATGTATTTGTATCTGAATGAGATCGTAGTCTTTCACCCTTTGACTTAGGATTTAAAATAAAGTTTGATTTTTTCAAAACCATATGTTTCTCAACTGGATTGAGGACTGCAAATTTTTTGTAGAATGAGTCTGAATTTTCGTTGTCACTGGATGAGTCTACAGAAGAATCTGTGAGATCATCTGTCAATGTAGAAACAATTTCTGGTTGTTCCTTGGTTATTGTTGTTGATTTTATTGAAGATTTACTTTCAGGGGGAATAACTACTGATTTATTTTGTGGAATGTGAATGTTGAGTAGTGGAGTAACTTTCATTCTACGATACAGCATATAATCTCTTATTGACTGAGCATGACTAGATATGGTAACAGCACTATCTTGTAGAGTATGAGGAAATGCAAAATGACTAACAACTGTTAAACAACAACTCTCTAGCTCTGAAACGAAAAGTAAAACTTATTTCATGTGCCTTTCATCTCTATTCCCAATATTTATCATATACCAGTGTTGAAGAATCAGACGAATTACTTTTGACCTTCATTCAAATTTGGCAGAATATCTAAAGATTACAAACAAGAGTTGTCAGAAGACAACATAGCTCGCCGGGGATTCCAGTAACCTCAATGCACAATAAATTCGAAAGTAATAGAAAGCTTTCTTCACAAGAAAGTCACATATCAAATATTAACACCCTATCATTAAACAACTTAATTCTAGAAGCAAAGTTAAAGTTTTTAAAAATTGCCCTCAGGCCAAGGTCAAGGTCAAAATGTCTATAAATATGGTACCATTAGAAAGCTCTCATTAAAAGAAAACACATACCAAATATGAACACCCTACCACTAAACAACTTAATTCTAGAAGCAAAGTTAAAGATTTAAAAAAATTGCCCTCAGGGCAAGGTCAAGGTCAAAATGTCTACAAATATGGTACCACAAGAAAGCTCTCACCATAAGGAAGTTACATACAAAATATAAACACCCTACCACTAAAGGCCTACCTTCTAGAGGCAAGGTTAAAGTTTTTTTTACAAATTGCCTTTAGGGCAAGGTCAAGGTCAAAATGTCTACAAATTTGGTACCACTAGAAAGCACTCATCATAAGGAAGTTACATACCAAATATAAACACCCTACTGCTAAAAGCCTACCTTCTATAGGCAAGGTTAAAGTTTTTTAAAAATTGCCCTCAGGGCAAGGTCAAGGTCAAAATGTCTACAAGTATGGTACCAGAAGAAAGCTCTCATCATAAGGAATATACATACCAAATATAAACACCCTACCACTAAAAGCCTACCTTCTAGAAGCAAGGTTAAAGTATTTTGAAAATTGCCCTCAGGGCAAGGTCAAGGTCAAAATGTCTACAAGTATGGCACCAGAAGAAAGCTCTCACCTACCAAATATGAACACCCTACAACGAAAAGCCTACCTTCTTGAGGCGAGGTTAAAGTTTTTTAAAAATTGCCCTCAGGGCAAGGTCAAGGTCAAAATGTCTACAAATTTGGTACCACTAGAAAGCACTCATCATAAGGAAGTTACATACCAAATATAAACACCCTACCGCTAAAAGCCTACCTTCTATAGGCAAGGTTAAAGTTTTTTAAAAATTGCCCTCATAGCAAGGTCAAGGTCAAAATGTCTTCAAATATGGTACCAGAAGAAAGCTCTCATCATAAGGAAGTTACATACCAAATATTAACACCCTACCACTACAAGCCTACCTTCTAGAGGCAAGGTTAAAGTTTTTTAACAAGAGGCTCTCAAGAACCTGTATCGCTCACCTGGACCATGGCTGACATAGATAAAAGGCATTTCCAATAGGAAAAACAAAACATAAAATTTAGCAGAATACTTTTTTTTTCTAAAATTACAGTATTCTTATTTGGTTTCCATGGCAACTGAAAGATCCACCATCCATTACAACCCATCACAGAACACCATTCAAAAAAATTTGGGCAGGGGTTCCCCATATAATCAAAGTAATACATATTGCTGAAATGAAAACATTCTGACCACATTTCAAATAAAAATTCAAAAATTTTGGCAGAGGTTTCCCTTAAAATCAATAGTGCCAATGTAAAAACTATGTTCCAGATGGTGGCCATCTTGAATGAGTTACGGACCTACCAGGAACATTTTTGGATGGGACCACCTAAGAACAATTGTGGCTTAGTTTGTAGTTTCTGAGAAGAAGATGTTTGAATGTATTTTCCAAAAGGTCCAATTTTAAAACTAAGTATCTGCTGGCGGCCATCTTCGATATAGCACGAACCCAAAAAACTCTGTTTTTGTAAGGGAGAACCCAAGGACTATTGAGACTAAGTTTGGCACCAATTGGCTTAAAGGTTTCAAAGAAGAAGATCTTTGAATGTGTTTTCCCATAGGGTCCAATGTTAAAACTATGTTTCCCGCTGGCGGCCATCATGGATATGGCGTGGACCTGAAAAACACCTTTTTGTAAGGGACCACCAAAGAACTATTGTGGCCAAGTTTGGTGCCAATTGGCTCAGTAGTTTCAGAGAAGAAGATCCTTGAATGTGTTTTTCCATAGCGTCCAATGTTAAAACTATGTTTCCCGATGGCGGCCATCTTGGATATTGT